>OX101816.2:13286402-13490202 GCA_944452925.2 Chrysolina oricalcia
ATGAATCATCTCAATATTCCTAATAATATAGTTTTGGCTGATGGAAATTTCGATAAAACTGGTCCAATTGATATGCTAATTGGAGCTTCAGTTTTTTGGGAATTAATGTGCATTGGTCGGACAAATCTCATTAAAAATCATACAGTACTGCAAAAAAAATCCGACTTGGTTGGATATTATCAGGCCCGTTGCCATTGTCTCGATCAAATATTTCAAACACAACATGTTTCATCACAAATGATAATAATGACATTCACGCGTTGCTTGAACGTTTCTGGAAACTTGGAGAATGTCAATCGTCAGTTAAATATTCTCAAGAGGAAGCGGATTGTGAAGCACATTTTCTGAAAACCACTACTCGCGATGAGTCGGGAAGATTTGTTGTTAGTCTTCCAGTTGAAGAAAATATAAATCAACTTGGAAACTCGTTTGAAACAGCTCTTACGAGATTTTATGCAGTCGAAAAGAAATTCAATAAAAATCCAGAATTCTAACGGCAATATATTTCATCCATGTCTGAGTATGAAGCTCTCGGACACATGACCAAGGTAGAAATCTCAAATGATAATCCGCAGGACATCATTTATTATTCACCACATCACGGTGTTTTGAAAACATCGAGCACTACGACAAAGTTACGCGTCGTGTTTGACGGCTCTGCAAAGACCTCTAGCGAAATATCACTCAATGATGTTTTAAAGGTAGGTCCCACGATTCAAGATGACTTATTTACAATAGTCACAAGATTTCGCATCTATGAATATGTGGTGACTGGTGATATAGAAAAAATGTACCGTATGGTGGGTATAAAAGCTTCTCAGCGTGATCTACAGCACATTGTGTGGCGCGCAGATCCATCCGAAAAACTCGATCATTTTCAATTGAATACAGCCACTTACGGAACGGCTAATGCATCATTCCTTTGTATTAGGTCTCTTCATCAAGTAGCTACAGACAATATTAATAGGTATCCTGATGCTTGTAGAATTATCATGTCCAGTTTTTATGTCGATGATTTATTGAAAGGGTTCAACTCGATAGAAGAGGGCAAACGGGTAATTTCAGAACTTATTCACATTCTCAGTTCTAGTGGTTTTAGTCTACGCAAATTTATGTCGTACAGTGACGATATTTGGCGGGAAATATCCACTGGAAGATCACAGTCATCTCAAAAATTCATATCCGATGATAGAATCACAAAAACTCTTGGTTTAACTTGGAATTCCATTGAAGATAATTTTCAATATGTTTTAAATCCAAATCAATCATCTCATGTCACCAAGCGTACAATTCTGTCAGCTGTTGCTCAAATCTTTGACCCCTCGGGCCTTGTGGATCCATGTACAGTCAAGTCCAAGCTCATCGTTCAAAACCTTTGGAATTTAGGGTTGAATTGGGATGAAAGCCTCCCAGTTGACTTACATCACTCATGGGTGGAATTTTCTAGACAACTCACAATTTTCAATCAATTTAAAATTCCCAGGCATGTAATCTGTCCGAATCCAATTTCAATAGAATTACATGGCTTCGGGGGGGGGGGGATGTTATTTTCGATTTTAGACCAGATAGGAAACATTCAATGTCATTTGGTGTGTGCCAAATCACGAGTTGCACTGCTTAAAATGATTTCTTTGCCCAAACTTGAGCTTTGCGCATCATTACTTCTCATTCAGTTAACGCAAAGGGTTTTGAAAGCTATACATATTGATATCAATCATATTTATTATTGGACTGACTCAACTATTATTCTCTCATGGATTTCTACTGAACCTCACCGACTCAAAACATTTGTTGCCAATCGCATCACAGAAATTCAACAATTCTCTCATAAAGGTCAATGGTCTCATGTTTCTAGTGAAACAAACCCAGCAGACATCATCTCACGTGGTCTGAATCCGGAAGAACTGGAAGAATGTCGAACTTGGTGGGTAGGACCATCCTGGATGTCCAAGGAAAAACAATATTGGCCAAAAAGTACATTTTTTGTAGACTCTAAAATACCTGAATTGAAAAATATCGATCACACATTGATCTCACAAACTCTTGACGCTGACATCATCGATCGAATTTCCTCCTTACTAAGCTCCAACGAGTAATTGCTTATTGCCTACGGTTTGTAAATAATTCAAATCTTACAATTCCAAGTAGTCGCATATCGAGTCATTTAACAAATGCAGAACTTGAAAGATCGTTAATCACTATTTGCAAAGTTGTTCAGCAATATTCATTTCCGCAAGAATTACATTTATTGAAAAAATCAAGACCACTTTTTCCAAAGAGTAACATTTTATCATTAAATCCATTTCTAGATGAGAACGGTCTCATCAGAGTCGGCGGAAGACTCAAAAATTCACACATTCCATATAACAATAAACATTTTATTACCAACGAAGGGTTACTTCACAAAATTAGTCATTCGATTAGAACATACAAAACAGTTACATGCAGGGATGCAAGCTACTTTAGCAGCAGTAAGATCTAACTTTTGGCCAATTAATGGTCGTAGCGCTGTTCGTGGAGTTTTACGCAATTGTATAGTTTGTTTCAGATGCAAACCAACTCAAACCCAATACTAGATGGGTTATATTCCTCAGGTACGCCTCAAACCACAGCGACCGTTTTTAACTACCGGAGTAGATTTTGCTGGCCCCTTTTATATTAAAGATGGCAAGACTAGGAATCGAAAAATTGTCAAATGCTATTTATGCGTATTTGTATGTTTTGTTACCAAGGCAGTCCATCTTGAACTGTCTGATGATCTCTCAACTAAATCATTTTTGAAATGTTTGATCTGATTCATATCTAGAAGGGGTATTTGTACTGAAATATATTCAGACAATGGTACAAACTTTGTCGGTGCTGAAAATGAACTGAAGGTTATAATTTCAAGCTTAAGAGAAGACTCAAACTTCAATGAATTCTCATCAATGAATAAAATAAAATGGCATTTCTCACCTCCATATGTACCCAATTTTGGAGGCCTTTGGGAAGCATGTGTAAAATCCGCCAAATATCATATCAAGAGAGATCTTGGAAATTCCCACCTAAATATGAGGGCTTATACACTGTGATCACCACAGTTGAGGCTGTCCCTAATTCCCGACCTCTATTACCCTTGTAAAATGACCCTAATGATCTCTCACCTTTGACACCCTCACACTTTCTCATTGGCGAGCCTCTCACCTCACTGCCTCAAACTGACGTAAGGAACATCCCGTCCAGTGGATTATCTCATCCTAAGCAGATTCAACAACAGTTGCAGCATTTTTGGCAGCGATGGTCACACGAATACATCTGCAGTCTTCAAGAGATATCCAAATGGAAGAAATCTCACCAAAATGTTGAAGTAGGATCCATGGTTTTACTCAAAGACAATAATTCACCTCCACTATGCTGGAAACTTGGACGCATAACCGAAGTGTTTTCCGGAAATGACGTTAAAACGTTAAAACCGCAAATAGCGTACTGAAACGACCAGTGTCAAAAGTGTGTATCCTCCCAACAGACTGTTCATAATTCCAAATTACAGTTATAAACTCAAGTGATAGTGACTCAATTTAATTCTCAGTATTTCTATTTTGAAAGCTGATCCTTTCAAGGGGTCGCCATGTACTGATTTCTACTATTTTCGTATATTTTTTAAATCTGGCAACACCGTCATAAGGATCACTCGATATGAAAGAGTTATCAGTTTTGACAGTAGCATCAAATAAAAAGTCACAAAGTTGTATCTTTCGTTCAGTCCGAAACAACGAAGATTGTAAAGTGAAAAAGCTCACGATACAATACAGATACTAAAGAACTCAATACTTTGGATAACTCTGGTAGAACTATTTTTATTTGAATGTAAAAATACAGAATGAAAGATCGAAAAATATTTGTTGACAATTTCAATCAACAAACTCAACTATTTCATTTCTCATATCAATGACAATAACAGTCTATAACGAGAATAATATATATGGCGTGTTTCAAATGTGGAATTCATAATTCAACAGGTGCAAGCCTTCTTCAATGTCTGCCTGAGAACGGCAACAGACGCACCACGATATAAGCCTAACACGTTTATATATCGAGACATCTATCCGGACTACATCGACAGACTGATAACGCATCATGTGGGGACTACTCTAGACAGAGTAGAGACCCACACAAACCCGCTGCTCACGGAGCTCGTCGGGAACAGACGTGAGCAAGACGACAGAGATCAGTGAACCAGGGAGACGACACCCCTGAAGAAGTACGACGGAAGCGAAACCTTCGGCGATGCCAACCTCTACTTCAACAGGCTTAAATATCGATAATCATGCTTTATGTTTCAAATTCCAAGAAGAACCGACCAAGAAGTAAACTCACTACACAGCACTTGGCCCTCAGCCAAGTGTTTTTCAGGCCTTCAGCCAGTTCCAGGGAGGCATCATGCACATTAAGTAAAGTTATTGTTCAAATTTCAACTCATGTCAGATATAAGAGAGTTTCAGGCCGAGAATGGGCCGAGCTCTCCATATCAAACGATCAGGTTTTATTCTGCTGATCGCCAACCATCAGGATGAGGAACGGCTTTAACGAGCGGCGGTGGTGGATAGGGGGAGCTTTCGAGTACGTACGAGCGCTGGGGCGTTCATCCTTTCGGGCCTGAACCTCAGGGGGTGCAGGGTGAAAATTCAGTCATCCGGGTGCCACGGAAGAGCCCGGAAAGTGTACTCTTCGGGGAGTGGTAGTCGGATGGCTCACCCGCGGCTTTAAGCCATTTTATTTTTTTGCTTTGTTGTTTTGAAAGTATTTTTGGCCAGGTCATAGCTCCTCCTGGAAATCTACGGCCTGGCATAGAATATGAAGCGTCGTTGGTAACACCAACCATTTTAGACTACAAGCCCAGGCCATTTTTGGAGGGGTCATTTCACCCAGCATGAAATATATTCAGAATGATAATGCCATACGAAACAACTCCTTTCCGCACTGTGCCGTCAGTTGTGAGCGGTGCAGATGAGTACGCAGGTCAGAAAAACTTTCCAACGAGGGGTGAGATTTTTCGACAAATGATTCTTGTACGGCATTTCTCAAGATGATAGATCAATGAAAAATTATCAAATAGGACCTAATGCAGTACACAATTTTAAAGTTCTAAAGGGAGAACAAAAAATAGGAAATTTGATCTCGTATAAACTACCCTTATTTTCAACATTATCAAAAAAGTTTATTTAGAAAAGTTGTTTAGAATCAGAACAAACATTCAAATTTAGAATCATAGCCACCTAAGCGGAAAAAAATTTAAAAAATCACGTTTTATGATTAAAGTGATCATAAAGTTTCATTATTTAATCGTTTACCAATTATTTATTGATTAATTCAATAATTTCCTTCCATATCACACTGTTAGTTATTATGGACATACATATAAAGTGAAATAGGTATCAAATTTGCACTAAAAAACTAGTAACAATTCAACAAACGGCGATATTCTAGTACAAATGATAAATAAGACCAACTTTTGCAATGAAATGTAAGTGGGGCGAGTGATAACTGGGTCTGAGAATCATATGCCCTGAGTATTATTATTATTGTTGATCTTCTAGTCAGTCTCTGCCTCCGGAGCCCCGATACATCCGGAGGGTGCGCTGGTTCATTAAGATAGATAACCACTCCCCGCGTCGGTGGGGTGAGTGATTACTGGGTCCGAAAATCATGTGCCCTGAGCAGACGCAATGAACCAAGGATGACGGCCATGGATCCCTATGATCAGACCAATCATTTTAACAAAATAGTTTGGATAGATCCTCCGGAATTCAAAGAGTAAATCTTAATATTTAGTCCGTTATTCCTCTTCTTTTCGGACTATGTTCGTTTAGCCCGGAGCTGAAAATCGTCTTACGTTTATGGTCGAGGAGGACTACATCAGTCTTATTAGCTTGTATATGCCTGAGGGTGGGGAATGGGTAGTTCCAATATATATTCGGCACCTCTCATTCTCAACAAGGGACTCAACACCCCCGGAGCATAAGGCAACACCGGTGTCTCGTCTATACCGCATGAGTGTCGTAGATAATAATATAACACTCGTAGAGCCGCGTTATATAGGCGTGGATATAGGCTGAGACCGCATATGCTGGACATGCTGACAGCAAATGCATAATAGTCTCAGGCGCCCCACGACATGCTCTGCATCTAATGTCGGGGATATCTATACCCATCACGCGGCTACGGTAGACGAGGTTGTTGAAGACACCATCCTGTCAGGCCATTATGAATCCCTCGGTCTCATACTTCAGCTCACTTGACCTTAGTAAAGGTCAAACTTTTGGATAAGCCGAGGTCTTCGGTGACTTTGAAGAGGACCCCATGCATTGGCTTATCCTCATGTAGTTGCAGTAGGACCTCAGTCTCCGATGCATTCACGTTAGTTTTTTGCTGAACGGGTTTCAACTTGGGAACAGAGTTTGGGTTCGCCCGTTTAGTGTCGAACACGAGACCAAGTTCATCGGCTGCCCGGGTTGCTTGTTAATATTATAAATTTCTAACTACCCAAATGCCAGATTATCTTTTCAAAAAGCTAGAAACGTTTTCGGGCCAAAACAGATTTTCCACTCGTAACAAAACAACGCTCATCATTCTAAAACACAAAACTTCATATTTTACTCGTAGCTTCTCGTACAACGCACCGAAATGTTATAACTCACTTCCCAGTGAATTTAGATCATATTCATTAAATAACTTCTAAAAAAGACTGGGAGTTCTTCTCGGCAAATAGACTGATGTTTACATTCGAACTAGGCTAAACCGTTAATGCACTGCTATTTTCACTGTTATTTTTACATTATTTCTTATGGTTTCTTTCCCTTCAGGAACATAGGGTCACGCTGACACTCCGCCTTTCACCTAAACTGTTTACT
This sequence comes from Chrysolina oricalcia, assembly GCA_944452925.2. Taxonomy (NCBI): domain Eukaryota; kingdom Metazoa; phylum Arthropoda; class Insecta; order Coleoptera; family Chrysomelidae; genus Chrysolina; species Chrysolina oricalcia. Next base: position 13,293,293 of record OX101816.2, read on the forward strand.
TGTTAATTTGTTATTTTATGGTGAATAAAGACGAATTATTATTATTCACGCTTTTTTTTTTCAAGTTATACGGTTTCAGAGTAGGTTGTTTAGGGATGCTTGAGAAATTAAAAACGCAATGATATTCTAAAAATTACTTCTCAAATAAATCACAGTGCATTTTTTTATTCATTTTTCTATTTAGTTTCATCAAGTATAACCTTCTATTACGTAAAACAAAAATATGTAGTCTGAAAACCGGTTGCCGTACAGGCATTTATAATCTTTCTTTGAACAATATAAGATTCATCCCCCTAATAGAGGTAGAGGTAATTTTTCATTTTATTTTTTAGTGCTTGGGCCACTCCTCTTTACCTTATACATCAATGGTCTACTTATGCCGGCTAGTGACAGAAAAATAATAAGCTTTGGCGACGACATAGCCATCATTTATACTGCTGACAACTGGACAGATCTCAAACAAAAAATGGAAACAGACTTAGTAAATATTATGGAATGGCTCAATCATCGCCTTATGACCATCAACATTGAAAAAACCTTATTTGTTCCATTCACGAGTTATTCGAATAATCTACCGTGCTACAAAAAACTAACCATCAACATACAGGGGAAATCTTTGGAGATTTCAATTTCCTATAAAATAAAATATCTAGGAGTGATAATAGACTCTCACTTAAGATGGGATGTCCAAGCCGAAGCGATAGCAAAATGTCTCAGATGTATGATTTCAAAATTCAAATATCTGAGGGACTTGGTGGACATCAATCATCTCAAGACGCCCTTGTTGAATCTCGTCTGCGCTACGGAATACTTAGCTGGGGCGGTATTGCATATAGCCATCTACGAAGAGTTGACGTTCTTCAAAAAAGAATATTAAAATTGATATACAACAAACAGTCCTCCTACTCATCGGACCTCATATTTCGAGAATCAAACCTAATGGATATAAGGCAGCTCTACATGCAGAGTCTAATTACATACATCTTCAAAGAAAAAAGTTATATCAAAAAGATAGAACATACATATGAAAAACGCAACAAAACAAAACAAATGGTTCAAATACATACGCCAAAAAAAACAATAGGCCAACTATGCTTCATATATCTGGCGGGGAAATGTTTCAACTTCCTACCGGACATGTACAAAACTTATTTACTTACGCTGAATTCTGCTCAAATAATGAAAAACATTTTCAAAAAATTCATTAAACGCTTGGATAGGGTAGCTGTTAATTGTATCATCGACCCGGAATAAACTAAATTGCTTGTTATTGTTCATCAAATATGGTACGATATTTTATTTCTTGAATATGTGCGAAATGTCTTGTGCAATTGTATGTATCACAATGTCTCATCATGATGATAGTTATTATCTTATTGAAATGACTGAGTATAAACAGGTAAAAAAACATACCCATACACAACCTTGCGGTATAATGGGAACTACTCCGTTCATTTAAAGTTTTTAATAGTTAGTAAGTGATGTATTTTCGTACACAGGCCAAATACTTTTGCAATAAACTTTATTTCAAATAACTTTTTGACATTCCAACTTATTTCTTATTTGACAATAAACCGACAGTTCTCCAAACCCGTATTCTGATGTTTTTTCAATACTGAAGGTTTGGTACTTTCAGCTTACCTTACATGGTTATAATATATAACATTATCTTCCCTCTCAAAGAACATTAAAACATGTACCTGTCAGGTTTTTTAATAGTTCTGACTGATCTACGTAATGAAGTGGTTTGGTTTTCAGATATGCTATTTCCAGCATTATTGTCATAGTCATTATTATTTTCCACCAAAACTTTCTCATTCTGATTTGCATATTGTAAGTCATTCTCACAAGATTCACCTTCATTCAGCTTATCTTCATTCTCTGAACTAGAAGTTTTGCTTCCTGTATCTGAAAGTGATACATCTTCTGGATCAACATCATATGGAGAGTTGTTTTCCATAGATGTTGCAAAATCATCAGATGAAGTTGAAATCTTACGAAGATGATCTATATGAACATATCTTGGTTTATCTCCCACAACTACAATATACGTCACCGGACTTACTCTTACTTTCACTATCCCTTTAGACAAATTATTTTTCTCTCCACGAACATTTTTAACATAGACTTGATCTTCCTCTTGGAGTTCTTTGAATTTATTGGGATGACTATTTTCATTTCTTTTTTCTATGATATATGACTGTTTATCTTTGACATATTTATTCAAATTCGGTTTTAGTAAAGATAATTTTGTTTTAGGTTTTTGTTTTAGCATTGATTCGGCAGGTGACAACTGAGTAACACTAGGTGGAATATTTCTATAAAAGAAAAGAAAATTGTCAAGTTTTTCTTGATTTGTGAGACAGTTTGTTTTATCATCATAAAGTTGTTTCAAAAAAATATTTTTGAAAGTCTGAATACATCTTTCAGTTATACCATTTGAAGATGGATGCAAAGGAGGAGATTTTAAAACTTTAACTCCATTATCTGTATGAATTTCGTCAGGTAAGCCGAATACAGCAAAAGATTGTCTTAAACATGATATTATATTTGATTCATTAGTAGATCTAAGAATCCAAGCATCTATCCATTTACTATGTGCATCTATGAGAATAAGGAAATTTATGTCATTCTTTTTGGCTAAATCCAAATGTAATCTTTGCCATTTACGTGTACACCATGACCATGAAGTGAGAGGAGCTTCAGGAACGTTTGTAGCATTCAATTGACAACATTCACACTGTTTTACTATATCTTCAATATCTTTGTTCAAGTTGTTCCAATAAACATATTGCCGAGCTACTACTTTCATCTTAACAACTCCAGGGTGTTGATCATGGAGTAATCTCAAAACTTTTCGTTGTAAATGTTTCGGTATCAAAACTCTATTATTGTATGTTATACATCCTTGATCTAAATTGAGGTATTCTCGTATTCTGAAATAAGGAACTAAATCTGGGTTTTTATTTGATACTGGCCATCCATATGAAATGAAATCTTTGATTAATCTGAGTGTATTATCTTTCAATGTTTCTCTAGCAACATCTCTGAATGATATTGGCAGTTCTTTTACAATCGAAAAATATTTGATAGTTTCTCCAGTACTCTCAGATTTGAGTGGAAGCCTAGAAAGTGCATCTACATGCGGCAATTTTCTACCTTCTTTATGTTTGATATCATAATCATATCCCGAAAGTATAACTGCCCAGCGTTGTACTCAGGCAGCAGCCAAAGGAGGTAATGGTTTGGTGGGTGAGAGTAAATACTGTAACGGTTTATGATCATTGATTAAAGTAAATTTTCTGCCATATAAATAATTATGAAACTTTTTTACTCCATGAATTATACTAAGTGCTTCTTTCTCTAACTGACTATAATTTTTTTCTGCTAAAGAAAGTGTTGCAGAAACATACATTACTGGCCTTTCACTTCCATCAGGTAGTACATGTGCTAATATGGAGCCTATTCCATATGGAGATGCATCACAAGTCAATGTAATTGGATATATAGGATTGAAAGCCATTAAGATGTTCGAGCTCAATAATAATTTTTTACAATTTTCGAAACATGTATTAATTTCTCGATTCCAATACCAGGAAACACCTTTCTGCAGTAGTTTATAAAGAGGTATCAATTTTTCGGATAACTTTGGTATGAAATTTGAATAATAATGTAACAATCCTAAATAGGATTGTAACTGTTGAATGTTTTCTGGTTTGGGAGCTTCCAAAATAGCTTTAATTTTTTGATCAGTAGGTTCAATATCATTCTCTGAAATTAGTTGACCTAAAAATGTTACTTTTTTCAAAAAGAAATTACTTTTATCTAAATTAATACGAACATTATATTTTTTGAATCTATCGAACACAAGTTTCAATCTATTCTCCATTTCCCGATGATTTTCTGCAGTTATAAGACAATCATCCAAATAACAATGAACCCCAGGTATATTTTTCAGAATTTGTTCAATTACTGATTGAAATATATGCGGTGCCGATTTAATTCCAAATGCAAGTCTTGTATAAGAGAATAAACCAGAAGGAGTATTTATTGTTAAAAACCTCCTACTTTCATCGCTGACCTCAATTTGAAAATAGGCATTTCTCAAATCCACAACTGAAAATAATTTTCCACCAGAAAATGAAGCGAAAATTTCCTCAGATGTGGGTAAAGGATAATACTGATTTTCAATGACTGGATTGATGGTAGATTTAAAATCTCCACATATCCTGATTTTGCCATTTGGTTTAGGAACCACCACTATGGGACTAGCCCATTCTGACATTTCGACAGGTCGTAAAATTCCTTCTTTGACTAAATTTTCAATTTCCTCTCGTACTCTATCTTTCAGGGCATAAGGTATTCGGTATGGTTTACAGAATTTTGGTGTCACGTTATCTCTCACCTTTACATTTGCTACGAATCCTCTTATACATTCATTTTGATTGAACACATTCTCATACTCATTCTTCAATTTATTAATGAAATCTTCCACTTCATTGTTACAAATATTATTATTCACAATCATTATATCAGAACATTCAAACTTTTCTCGCCAATTTTTTTTTCTGATTTGAGACCACAGACTAACTTATCCCTAAGCGCATCATCTAAGAATTGACCAAATTGACAATATTTGGATAATTTCTTCAATTTGATCATAAATGCATTCATATCTTCATGGGACTCTTGAGTACACATGTAGAACTGGTACCGTTCAGCAATAACCAGTCTTTTTGAACAATAATATGCTAATAGGACATTTTTAAGCTGCACATATGTTCTTGTACTGGGTAATTCTGGGGATATAAGGTCTTTGATAACACTATATGCCTCTCCACCAACCAAAGTAATAAATAGAGATACCTTCTTATCTTCCTCAACATTAATACACAAAAATAACTGCTCCATTCTTTCTAAATAACTAGATATGTCCGACTCTCCTGGTTTGAAAGGATCAATTGATCCCACCAAAGACATTATTTCAGTTGGACTTGACTCGTTTCTTGACTCGTAACTTGACTTAGTTTCAGATTACTGACCAGTTTATCCTCGTCGCCAATTATGTTATGTATTTTCGTACACAGGCCAAATACTTTTGCAATAAACTTTATTTCAAATAACTTTTTGACATTCCAACTTATTTCTTATTTGACAATAAACCGACAGTTCTCCAAACCCGTATTCTGATGTTTTTTCAATACTGAAGGTTTGGTACTTTCAGCTTACCTTACATGGTTATAATATATAACAGTAAGTAGTTAGGATCTAAAATGGGATGTTTTTCTATTTTTTTATATCACCTGAAAGTAAACTGAGTATGATATTTACATGCAACTACTCTGATGCCTCTTCAAACCTCTGTATTCTTTTCTATTTACTTCTTTTTTTCTTTCGAATATCAGACACTTCCAAAGTTTTTATTTGTATACATTATAATTCCCCACACCACATTTATATTGTATTACTACTGTATACTGACTGTTGTCATTTTGGTAATTTTATCTTTAAAAATATCACGCACAAGCTTGCAAGCTTCTGTGATTTCTCATGTTTTATTTTCATCGTCTTTTATGTGTGTTATTTGTTAGGGGAGATTTCACGATTAAAAATTCCTGAAATTGATGCCCCAAAAAGAAAAAAATACTAAGGAGAGAAAAATGGACTGAGACTAATTTGGAGATTGAAGTCGGCGTGCCTTTCAAATTTCTTACCTTATCGGAATGATCCTGAAGGGCTGAAGTTTGGCCGGCCGGCAACTTTGGGATCTGGGTCGAAAGTCCTTGGCACCCACGGAACCTCTTTTCACTAATAAAAGTTCACAGTTTCGCACCAACAAATTCGAATTCGTGTTTTACGTCGACGATTTGACGGTAGTAACGGAAATTTTGTAGTTTAACGAAAAGTGTACGGAAATCCCATAAGGCTCGCACTCAACGAATATTTGTCAAGTACAGACAGAGAAGTACATTTTACTTGTTCTCCGCTAGGTGTTAAATTGAAATCTGAAAGGCTGATCGCGATAAAAAATATACACGGTGAACCACGATAAACCAATCTTGGATTGAGCATTCAAAAATGATACTTAATAATTAATAATATCAGAGTGCATTCAAAAATGATAATTAATAATTAATAAGATTACAGTATAGAAAAAAATGGAGACTAAATTTAGAAAAAATGAAAAAATAAGAAATTATTTAAATTAAAACATAACAGAAATACACACAATTGCGTGTGGACGCAACAATGTGTTAGTAACATTTGTAAAATTTTTGGAATTTTTGAAAATAAACATTATTATTATTAGTATTATTAATTAATTAATTTTATGCACCAAAATTTTTAGACGGCATAATTTCTGAAAATCATTTTATATGTTGAATAATGATGTGGCCGTACATTTCCAATGATCTTGAAACATACAGTTCTAAGTATGAATTTGTACGGCGTTGCTAAAAATAGAATCTATGAAATAAACCAAATTCAATTATACAAATGCCGTACAGTAATAAATCACCTGAATTCATAAGAAAAATTTGCGGAAAATAAAAAAAAAATCCTGCTCAGTACCGTTCTTTTTGTACATCACATTGAGAAATGCCGTACAAGAATCTTTTGTCGAAAAATCTCACCCCTCGGTGGAAAGTTTTTTTGACCCTCGTACTCATCCGCACCGCTCACAACTGACGGCAAAGTGCAAAAAAGAGTTGTTTCGTAATGCACTATAATTCTGAATATATTTTATGCTGGGTCAAATGACCCCTCCAAAATTGGCCTAGGCTTGTAGTCTATATACAAAAAGAATTCGTACTGTTCCGGACTGATCCTGAAGAGTTGCTGGATTTGCTGTGCTTGGAGAGTGAGAGGGCCGGATGAGGCGAGCATCCTCCAATTTCCTGAACTTCGAGTACACGCATTTGTTGACAGCATAACCTGTTTTTAAGACAGTGAGATGTCTAAAAACCCTGATGTGTCGACTCATACCTGCAAAACTGTGGGGTAAAACGGGAGTCATTTGGTCAGCTTGATTAATAGAAAACAAATGAAATCGTAGTCTGTTTCCCAAATATTCCGCATTGGTCGGTTTTCTTGTTAGGGTATATTTACAAGAACAGAAGTTTCATGTATTGCCCACGAATGAAATGAATATGGCAAAATTATTATTGGAATTTACTGCATCACTGTCACCAATCAGTTTAATTTCTTTTATTTGTAACATTTTCGACTTATATTATGTTTTTACTGAAATGGGCATTCAACTACAATAATAACCACGCGCATTTCATTTAGAAGTGTGAAAATTAAGCTTCATGACAATTCACCATCAGAACCTGTCAATAATGCTAATGTAAGTCCAGTAAATAGAAATGATGATATAACTATAATAACAAATATGAAAACAAAAAATTCTTCCGGACTGGACGAAATTCCCATCAAGCTAATGAAATTTTGTAAGCAAGATCTTGCATACTACATATTCATTGCTAATAAATAAATCTATTGAACTATGTGAGTTTCCAGATGTCCTCAAATTGGGGAAAGCAATTCCAATCTATAAAAATGATGACCTCCAACTTATGCAAAATTACAGACCAATAATAATATTAAGTTATATGGCAAGAATAATCGAAAAAGCAGTTTCAAATCAAACATACAGTTTTTTAGATAAACATAGCATTCTCACAGAGAATCAATTTGGCTTCAGACCAAATAAATCAACAGATTTATAGCTACAATAGATATGGAACAGAATATAAATAACTTACTCAATAACAAAAAAAGAGTTCTTGGTTTATTCTTTGATCTCACATCAGTTTTTGATACAGTCAGTACACAGTTCTTATTATACAAGTTAAAAAGGTTAGGGATTAGAGGAAAAGCAGGCGAATGGATTGATTCATATATGAAATATAGAAAATTTTCAGTGGCGCTACAAGACCACACTTCGGATCTATTGGATATCACTAGTGGTGTAGGCCACGGATCCATATTGGGCCCTCTACTATTTCTATTGTTCATAAATGATTTACCAGACAATATCAGTTGCGGTGCAACATATATCTATGCAGATGATATATCAATAATAATAGATGACTGTTATTCAAGAATATGAAGCCTGGTGCTTTAGCAATTCACTTATTATAAACTCAAATAAAACACTTTAGCACCAAATTAAATGATGAAAATCAATTCAAAACACTAAACCTAAATGGAAAGGAAGTTAAAGTTTCTAACTAAGTTAATATATATATATATATATATATATATATATATATATATATATATATATATATATATATATATATATATATATATATATATATATATATATAATATATATGTTGATATAGGAGTACATATCGGTACCAAAACGGAACTGAAGAGGTACATATGAGGACATTTGGCACATACGGGCCCGGTCCCCGTAATTTTATAGATATAGTGGTTATTATCGGTACTGGTCCCGGTAATTTTTTTTATGTGTAACTTATTTTAAGAGGACCTTGTTCATCATACATCAAATGTTTATTAGTGGGACCAGTGTACATAATGAAAGCCGTTCGCATACTGATATGAGATTTGATTTTTCAAACGATAGTCTAACGTCTTTCGATTAAGTCGCTATCGATAACTTTTTCATTGATGATGCAGTGGAGTAGTATGATTTTCGTGATATTGGTTGGAATACCCAACAATTTTTTTTTCGGAATTCTTTTTTTGTTTTATTGAACTTATAATAACATATACCTAAATGAACATAGGTCTATTCAGCTTCGGAATAACTTGTATTTGAGCTTGCACTATCATTATTGTTAATTTGCGATGTCGATTCATATAACAATATTTTTTCTTGATGATAGATATTCTGAACAATCCTCATCTCAGATTTCGATAAGAGGGAAACATTAATCTTGCTACCTTTCAAATTTGTGAAGAATTTGCTTTATTAATATCAATATATGCATATGCATATGTGAACTTCGGAATAACTAGTATTTGAGATTGCACTATCATTATTGTTAATTTCGTTAACTGCGATGTCGATTCATATAACAATATAGTTTCTTGATGACAGATATTCTTAACAATCCAGGTTTTATAAGACGTTTCATTGTCGGTGCTGACATGCACCTCATCTCAGATTTCGATAAGAGGGAAACATTAATCTTGCTACCTTTCAAATTTGTTAAGAATTTGCTTTATTAATCTCAATATATGCAAATGCATATTATGTGAATTTAGAGGATATTAACTAATGAGTATTTATGCTCTAGATGCAAAATTTCAGTAATTTCTCAATTGGATATTAATAACGGATATCCATAATGACTTTTACTTGAGATCGAAATTAATTTGTTGCACTTCATTCGTCATTTATTTCGTTATTTGAGATGTCGATTCATGTTATGAATATTTATTCATAATGTTATTCTGAACATCGTCATGGACCTGAAGAAACCCGGACGTCCATGAATGGAAACTCATAATAACCTATACCTATAATAAGTCTATTTAGCTTCGGAATAAATTCGTCTACTCGAGCTTGCATGTGATTGTAGTTAATGTCGTTAACTGTGAGGTCGATTCCTAAGACAATATCGTTCCTTGACGATATTCTGAACAATACAGGTTTTATAAGATGTTGGATTGTCGGTGCTGACATGCCCTCTCAGGCACTAATAACATGTTCCCATAATCGCCTATAATACATGAGTATACATAATGCCACTCGTTCACATAAAATGGAAAAATGCCAGTATATTTCCCAATTATTTCCGAAAGTAATATATATTAATTTATTTCTGCACAATAAATATCCTACAGCAGTTTCAGAACCAAAAAAATCCTCTTTTGTTTTTCTTTATATGTAGATCGCATTTCATCTCAGATTTCGTTAAAGGGTGAACATAAATCTTGCTGCCTTCCAATTTTGTGAAGAAATTGCTTCATTAATCTCGATATATGCATAAAATGTGCTTTGAGAACTTAGAGGATATAAATGATGGCTGCTATTGAGTATGTATGCTCTAGATGTAATATTTCAGTAATTTCTCAATTGGATATCAATAACGGATCCCCACATAATGACCATTACTAAAATGTACAAATTTACATGGCTTTGAGATCGAAATCATTTCCTAGACTGAAGCACTTCATTCGTCATTTATTTCTTTATTTGAGATGTCGATTCACGTAATAAATATTTATCCATAATGTTTTTCTGAACTTCGTCATGAACATGGACGTGGACGTGGACGTCCATTAATGGGAACTCATAATAACCTAGTCAGTTTCGGAATAAATTCGTTTACTCGAGCTTGCACTGTGATTATAGTTAATGTCGTTTCATTAGACAATATCGTTCCTTGATGATATTCTGAACAATCCAGGTTTTATAAGACGTCGGATTGTCGGTGCTGACATGCACCTCTCAGGCACTAATGGCATGTTCCCATAATCACCTATACATGAGTATACATAATGCCATTCGTTCCCATAAAATTTAAAAAATACCAGTATATTTCACAATTATTTTCAAATGTAATATATATTAAGTTATTACTGCACAATACATATCCTACAGCAATTTCAGAACCAAAAAACCCTATTTTATTTTTCTTTAAAGGTAGATCTCATTTCACCTCAGATTTCGTTAAAGGGTGAACATAAATCTTGCTGCCTTTCAATTTTGTAAAGAAATTGCTTTATTAATCTCGATATAGGAATAAAATGTGTTGTGTGAACTTAGACGATATAAATGGTGGCTACTATTATGTAATATTTCAGTAATTTGGATATTAATAACGGATCCCCATATTGACCATTACTGAAATGTACAAATTTACGTGGCTTTGAGATCTAAATTAATTCGTGGACTGAATCTTGCACTTCATTCGTCATTTATGTCTTTATTTGAGATGTCGATTCATTTAATAAATATTTATCCATAATGTTACTCTGAACATCATCATGAACATGAAGGAACCTGGACGTCCATGAATGGGAACTATTAATAACCTATACTCTAATGTTCATAATAAGTCTATTAAGTTTCGGAATAAATTCGTTTACTCGAGCTTGCACTGTGATTATAGTTAATGTCGTTAACTGCGATGTCAATTCATAAGACAATATCGTTCCTTGACGATATTCTGAACTATTCAGGTTTTATAAGACGTTGGATTGTCGGTGCTGACATGCACCTCTCAGGCACTAATGACATGTTCCCATAATCACCTATACATGAGTATACATAATGCCACTCGTTCACATAAAATTGAAAAAATACCAGTACTTATATTTCACAATTATTTCCAAATGTGATATATACTAAGTTATTACTGCACAATACATATCCTACAGCACATTCAGAACCAAAAAAATCCTTTTTTGTTTTTCTTTGAAGGTAGACCTCATTTCATTTCAGATTTCGTCAAAGGGTGAACATTCCAATTTTGTAAAGAAATTGCTTTATTATTCTCTATATATGCATAAAATGTGTTTTGAGAACTTACACGATATAAATGGTGGCTACTATTGAGTAGTCATACTCTAGATGTAATATTTCAGTAATTTCTCAATTGGATATTAATAACGGATCCCCATAATGACCATTACTAAAATGTACAAATTCACATAGCTCTAAGATCGAAATTAATTTGTAGACTGAAGCCTTGCACTTCATTCGTCATTTATTTCTTTATTTGAGATGGCGATGAATGTACTAAATATTTATCCATAATGTTTTTCTGAACATCGTCATGAACATGAAGGAACACGCACGTGGACGTCCATGAATGGGAACTCATAATAACCTATACCTTAATGTACATAATAAGTCTATTCGGTCGGAATAAATACGTTTACTCGAGCTTGCACTGTGATAATAGTTAAATGTCGTTAACTCCGAGGTCGATTCATAAGACGATATCGTTCCTTGACGATATGCTGAAGTATCCAGGTTTTATGAGACATTGGATTGTCGGTGCTAACATGCACCTCTCAGGCACTAATGACATGTTCCCATAATCACCTATACATGAGTATACATAATGCCACTTGTTCACATAAAATTGGAAAAATGCCAGTATATTTCACAATTATATTCAAATGTAATATATATTAAGTTATTACGCACAATACATATCCTATAGCAGTTTCAGTACCAAAAAAATCCTCTTTTGTTTTTCTTTAAAGGTAGATCTCATTTCAATTCAGATTTCGTTAAGGGGTGAACATAAATCTTGCTGCCTCTCAATTTTGTAAAGAAATTGCTTTATTAATCTTGATATATGCCTAAAATGTGCTTTGAGAACTTAGACGATATAAATGGTGGCTACTATTGAGTAGTCATGCTCTATATGTAATATTTCAGTAATTTCTCATTTGGATATTAATAACGGATCCCCTTATTGACCATTACTAAAATGTACAAATTTACGTGGCTTTGAGATCGAAATTAATTCGTGGACTGAATCTTGCACTTCATTCGTCATTTATTTCTTTATTTGAGATGTCGATTCATTTAATAAATATTTATCCATAATGTTATTCTGAACATCGTCATGAACATGAAGGAACCCGGACGTCCTTGAATGGGAACATATAATATCCTATACCTTAATGTACATAATAGGTCTATTCAGTTTCGGAATAAATTCGTTTACTCGAGCTTGCACTGTGATTATAGTTAACTGCGATGTCGATTCATAAGATAATATCTTTTCTTGACGATATTCTGAACAATCCAGGTTTTATAAGACGTTGGATTGTCGGTGCTGACAAGCACCTCTCAGGCACTAATGACATGTTCCCATAATCACCTATACATGAGTATACATAATGCCACTCGTTCACATAAAATTGAAAAAATGCCAGTATATTTCACAATTATTTTCAAATGTAATATATATTAAGTTATTACGCACAATACATATCCTACAGCATTTTCAGTACCAAAAAAATCCTCTTTTGTTTTTCTTTAAAGGTAGATCTCATTTCAATTCAGATTTCGTTAAGGGGTGAACATAAATCTTGCTGCCCCTCAATTTTGTAAAGAAATTGCTTTATTAATCTTGATATATGCATAAAATGATGGCTGCTATTGAGTATGTATGCTCTAGATGTAATTTTTCAGTAATTTCTCAATTGAATATTAATTACGGATCCCCATAATGACCATTAGTGAAATGTACATAATGTACATACGTACATATGTACATAATGTACATATTAGGTCTATTTATTTAAAAAGAATCAGATTTTATTAGCCCAACAGGCCCAACAGTTTTGGGATGAATTCGTGTGCTTGAACTTGTACTTTGACTTTAGTTAATTTCGTCAACTAAGAAGTTGATTCATATGATAAATGTCGTTCCTTAATATATTCTAAGCAATCCAGATATAAGACGTATAAATGTCGGTTTTGACTTACTTATACACGAATATACATATGGCACCTTATTCACATGAAAGTTAAGAAATATCGTATCATTCCCGTACAATACATATTATACAGCAGTTTCAAAACCAGGAAACTCACTTCCATTCTTTTGAAGTTAGATCTCATTTCATTTCAGATTTCGATAAGGGTTGTACAGTGTCCTTCATAAGGTTCGCATCATATGGGAAAAACTTTTATTAATAATTTATTATGAAATTCGACTTGGGCGTTAAGTTGTGCCTCAAAAAATATGAAAAATGACACACTCGTATGTGGTCACGTGAGTTTCGCTACCAGTCAAAATTAATATTTTTTCAAATTAGTCGCTGAAAATAGTCTTAATTATTCGAATTTAAAAAAAATTTAGAGGAAAAAGTTGTTTCTTTTTTGATTATACATCTACATTTCGGATTTGAACGTTCTATTGCAATTTTCACTTTTTTCCATTTTTTTGATAATTACAAAATTTCTGGAACATTAAAAAATTCGTAACTTCGACAAAACTGTCTTAAATCAGTAGCTCCAATGTGCGACTAACTTTCAATCACAAATCATCAACAAAAATATGTTTATCTCAAGAAAGTGAGAATTACTGTTTAACATTTCTGTTATGTTTGATGCAAAGTTAACGTATCTTCAAGCATGTAGGATGAGAATTCATTTAAGTGGATTTTTTTCAGCATTAAAATGATACCAAAGTCATAATTCAAAATATCATAAAACTTCTTTACGTATCTAACCAAAGTTTACGACTTTTCACGGTACAAATCTCAAATCAAATACTCTCCTGGCTATGAAACTCATCAATTTTGTGAAGTAGGCTATGGATACAAAAGAAATGGGTAATCTATAATAAAAATCAAATGTATTTAAACAAACTTACAAAAAATATATTGTCATCCTCACTCAATTGAGAGTTCTAGAGTGTAAAGTCAAACAAAAAAATTTAAACTTATTTAATAAAAAAACACAAATTATGAGAAAGAATTTTTGAGTCTCTCTCAACTTTATATTTCTGTTTGTCACCCTTCTCTTTCAATATATAACATAGTTCTTCTGTGTACATTTTTTTATATCTTTTCCTGGGTGTCGTATATTAAAATCCTCAGCGACTTGTCGATGGGGTGTACTTTCTCCACACATTGAAACAATCTCAATTTTTTCTTGTACCGATAAAATAATTAGGTTTTTTTTATTCAAACGTATTGAACCGCGTATTTAACTATCTAACAATGCTAAGTACGAAATTTGTTTCCAAAGCCTGCTTCACAAAATTGATGAAAGTTTCATAGCCAGGAGAGTAAGTATTTAATTTGAGATTTGTACCGTGAAAAGTCGTAAACTTTGGTTAGATACGTAAAGAAGTTTTATGATGTTTTGAATTATGACTTTGGTATCATTTCAATGCTGAAAAAGTCCACTTAAATGAATTCTTATCCTACATGCTTGAAGATACGAAGATACGTCAACTTTGCATCAAACATAACAGAAATGTAAAGCAGCAATTCCCATTTTCTTGACAAACATATATTTTTGTTGATGATTCGTGATTGAAAGTCAGTCGCACATTAGAGCTACTGGTATAAAACAGTTTTGTCGAAGTTACGAATTTTTTAATGATGAAATTCGAATAAATAAGACTATTTTCAGCGATTAATTTGAAAAAATATTACTTTTGACAGGTATCGAAAGTCACGTGACCACATCCGAGTAGGTCATTTTTTATATTTTTCGAAGCACAACTTAACGCCCAAGTCGAATTTCATAATAAATTATTATTAAAAGTTTTTCCCATATGATGCGAACTTAATGAAGGACACTGTATAGGTAAACATAAATCTTGCCTTTCAATTTTGTAGAGAATTGCTTTTATTAATTTCAGTATAGGCATAAAATGTGGTTTGTGGACTTGGGAGGATCGCTACTACTAGGTTATTATGGTCCAGTTGCAATATTTCTGTAATTTCTCAATTGGAAATTAATACCAGATACCCATAATGACCAATACTAAAATGTACGTATGTATCTACGTGAGTTTGATATCGGAATTAATTCGTGAACTGAAGCTTGCACTTTATTCGTGATTTACTTCTTCATTTGAGATTTTGATTCATGTAATAAATATCTATGTTCAATGTTATTCTGAACATCCTCATGAACATGAAGAAATCCGGGCGTTCATGAATAGGGACACATGATAACCCATATCTGAATGTATACAATAAGCCTTGAAAAAATTTCGCGTAGTTGAGCTTGTTCTCTGATTCTAGTTCATTTAGAACCGTAAATGATTATATTCTGAAAAATACCGATATCGTAAGACGTATGTAGAGGTCGGTCCTGGTTTGGACCCCACAGACAAGGATATGTTCCCATAATAACCTATACATAAAAAGTCTGTTTGGCTTCGGAAAAAGTTCGTATTCTTGAGCTTGCACTTTGATTCTAGTTCATTTCAAGCTGAAATATCTATTCATATGATGAATATCGTTCATTGATTATATTCTACAAAATTCATGATTCATAAATCTAGTCTTTTACTTTTGTAGAGAATAGTAAATGTGGATTGTGAACTTAGAGGATATAAATAATAGCTACTAGTGAGTAGTCCCCGTTGGGTATTTGGTCTCCATAATGACGCATATTTAATTGTACATAATTACGTGACGTACCTATCCATGATTTTATTTTGAACATTTTCATGAAACTGAATGAATCCGGCGTCCATGAATAGTAAATTTGCGAATTTGAGCTGGCAATATGATACTTGTTAATTTCGGCATCTGAGATGTCGATTAATATGATAAATATCATTCCTTGATATGTTCTAAGAAATCCTAATTTTATAAGACGTGTAAACATCAGTCCCGACTTGCACCACTCAGACACCAAGGATATGTTCCCATAATAACCCATACATGAGTATACATAATGCATCTTATTCACATACAATTTAAAAAATAGCAGTATAATTCTCCATTATTTCCAAATGTGATGATATATAACAAGTTTTTACTGTTCAGTACAGCAATTTCAAAACCAATAAACCCTCTCATTTACGTTTCTTTTAAATTAGGTCTCGTCATTAATTTTGTAGAGAATTAGGTTGCTTCATTAATTAAAATACATGAATTATATGCATCGCATTTGGTTTGTGAGCTTATATAATATAAATAATCGCTACTGTTGAGTAATTATTATGAACATCTCATCTTCATGAGTATGAACGAACCCAAACGTCCATGAGCCTAAATCTGATTCTAGTTAAATTCGTCAACTGAGATATCGATTCATTTGATAAGTATAATTTCAGATATAATAAAACGAGTAAATGTCGGTCCTGATATGAACCTCTTAAGCAATGTTGGTATGCCCCCATAATCACCGATACTCGTGTATACATATCAAAATATCTTGAATTTACTGGTCCGCATAATAAACGATATATGAAATTCAAAGGGCCTCATATTACACAAGATATATATGAAATGAAAAAATCGATATATTTTCAAATCAACGGTGTACATAAAGATAAAAACGTTATTGTGCACCTTGAAATTCAAATGTATACCGACATATACGCTTTTCACAATATATACATTCGGTCCTCATATCTACCCCTATATGAACATATATATATATATATATATATATATATATATAACAGGAAGTTATTCATGACATCTACAGTCACTAGTTGAAACTTAATTTGACACGAACCAAGGAATCCAAAAGTAGAGGTTTGTCCACAAATTGACAGGCAGCCAACAATTCGTTGTTCTGACCAACCCAAGGTTCAATCAAGTTTCTAATACGTTATGAGGAACGCAAGCAGAATCTAAGTGAAAATAGAGTATATTTCGTTTTATATTCTGTCTTGCCTCACGGTATTAATTCTTGAGTGGATTCGTTTTGATTTCGAGAGCTCCATTCCTTTCTGATGAGTGCGTTAGCACGAAACAGCTGTCAAAGGTTAGAACTCTCGGAATTAAAACGAAATATACTCTATTTTCACTTATATATATATATATATATATATATATATATATATATATATATATATATATATATATATATATATATATATATGGTAGACACACAGTAACCATATAATGTTATAAGAGTACACTTGCGTTTTGATGCTGTCCCAAATATTGTCAAGTTTGTTTCTAACTAGTCAGAAATAGACTACCTCTCTTCTCTCTCTCTCTCTCTCTATATATATATATATATATATATATATATATATATACAGGGTGAGTCAGAATAAGACCGACAAAATTGATTAAATTATGATAATAAAAAAATCTGGTGATTATCGGCATATGCATATATACCCGCCTATACAGGGTGAGTCAGAATAAGACCGACAAACTCCGACACAGATTCCTTGCCTCATTTTGAGATGAAAAGTTTCTATCAAGGTATGTCCTAAAATGCATCCCCTCTGAGATACAGGGTGTCAAAAGTGCGAAAAAAATTCAGATTTTTTCCTTTTTTTCTGAAACTCCTGGAGAAAAAAAAATCAAACTTGGTGCAAGGTTTATCAACGTGATAATTTGAAGTTATAATTTTCAATTTTTGTAAACCAGTGGCGTAGTTACGATGGTATGTGGTCATATTTTCCTTCATATATTCTTTGGACAACTGAATTGACAAATGAGCGTTCGACATCAGTTAGGCTCATACATACTCAACCTAAAAGTCATAATATTCCATTTGCCTAAAAGTTATGGTTTCTTAGATATTTGCAAAAAACTGAAGATATGTCCTGAGAAGAGACATAACATCCTGTGTGCTATAATCGCATGATGCAACTTTATTATAACTTATAGGAATAATTGTCAACCTCTTGAACGTTTTTTAATGTTGGGAGTATTCCTAACATAGTACAGGTATATATATATATATATATATATATATATATATATATATATATATATATACATATATATATATATATATATATATATATATATATATATATATATATATATATATATATATATATATATATATATATATATATATATATATATATACATATATATATATATATAGAAAAAAAGGATAGTCGCTGACTAGTTAAGAGTAAAACTGTTTGTAGGGCCTGCAGCGATGTAAATAGAAACTCTTTTAAGTTTTTCCAAGCTTTCGGAATCTTTTATTCCATCATCAGGGAGACTACAATTGGAAATGTCATATAAGATTGTAAATTCAAAATTATAAGTACTTACATCTTATTTGAGGATGCTTACATATATGTTCATAAAAGTTATTTATAAGAACCATTTATGTTTAAAAGATTAAGTTTCTGCTAAATAAACATATCAGAAATGCAGTATTTTCGATTCTTTTTTTAAAAAATACAAAACTGATAAACTGGACGAAATGACAAATTAGTTGTACATAGAGACATACTTCATTTGTTTATTTTCAAATGTGACAGTTATTAATTTGACAAGTGACATTATTTTGTTCCGACAAATAAACTTCAGTGTAGGTTAGAATTTCTGCGTTCGGTTACTCTGATTTCATGGTGATTTATGTCAAGAGAAAGTAAAAAAGAATAAATTTCACTCAAATGGCTTATATCTGTTCGTTTATTGATGGAGTTATTCTCTTCAGAGATAAAGGCCATTTCTAAGAAAGATCTTTTTGAAAGATGTGATTCTCTTGCAAGAACTTTTGTTGAAGAGTAGTTCATTCGGTGGTCAAGGTCATTGACATGTTTTGCTAAAGCACATCTTTCAGGATGTAGTCTACTATCACTTTTATGAGAAGTGATTCTATAATTTAGTAATCTTTTAGTTTGGCCAATGTAATTTTTTTCACAATCAAGACAAGGGATACTATAAACAACATTTGAAAGTGAGAAAATATCATATTTGTCCTTTACTTTTGAATATATTTGTCTTATTGAAGTAACTGTTCTATTTGCAATTTTGATATTATCAAATAGTTGTAAAATTCTGGTTAGTTTGGGTGTTATTCCTTGATGTAAGGTAATGAAGCATAGAAAATTGAATTTTGATTCAAATCTGCAACTGGTTGTTCATTATGAGAATTCATATTTTGTCTTACACTATTATCAACTTCTGTTAAAAAAGAGCTAAACAAGATGTTATTAACTAAAGATGGTGGATAAGAATTTTGTATGAAAAGTTCTTGAAGTATTTTCAAAATTTCTGATATATCTTTTCACAATAAAAATTTGAGAATACTTCAAGAACTTTTCATACAAAAATCTTATCCACCATCTTTAGTTAATAACATCTTGTTTAGCTCTTTTTTAACAGAAGTTGATAATAGTGTAAGACAAAATATGAATTCTCATAATGAACAACCAGTTGCACATTTGAATCAAAATTCAATTTTCTATGCTTCATTACCTTACATCAAGGAAATAACACCCAAACTAACCAGAATTTTACAATCATTTGATAATATCAAAATTGCAAATAGAACAGTTACTTCAATAAGACAAATATATTCAAAAGTAAAGGACAAAAATGATATTTTCTCACTTTCAAATGTTGTTTATAGTATCCCTTGTTTTGATTGTGAAAAAAATTACATTGGCCAAACTAAAAAATTACTAAATTATAGAATCACTTCTCATAAAAGTGATAGTAGACTACGAAGATCAAGTTCCTAATACGTTACGATTGAACCTTGGGTTGGTCAGAACAACGAATTGTTGGCTGCCTGTCAATTTGTGGACAAACCTCTACTTTTGGATTCCTTGGTTCATGTCAAATTAAGTTTCAACTAGTGACTGTAGATGTCATAAATTACTTCCTGTTATATCTGCCTTGCCTTCACGGTATTAATTCTTGAGTGGATTCGTTTTGATTTCGAGAGCTCCATAAATCCTTTCTGATGAGTGCGTTAGCACGAAACAGCTGTCAAAGGTTAGAACTCTGGGAATTAAAACGAAATATACTCAATTTTCACTTAGATTCTGCTTGCGTTCCTCATAACGTATTAGAAACTTGATTGAACCTTGGGTTGGTCAGAACAACGAATTGTTGGCTGCCTGTCAATTTGTGGACAAACCTATACTTTTGGATTCCTTGGTTCGTGTCAAATTGAGTTTCAACTAGTGACTGTAGATGTCATAAATTACTTCCTGTTATATCTGCCTTGCCTTCACGGTATTAATTCTTGAGTGGATTCGTTTTGATTTCGAGAGCTCCATAAATCCTTTCTGATGAGTGCGTTAGCACGAAACAGCTGTCAAAGGTTAGAACTCTCGGAATTAAAACGAAATATACTCTATTTTCACTTAGATTCTGCTTGCGTTCCTCATAACGTATTAGAAACTTGATTGAACCTTGGGTTGGTCAGAACAACGAATTGTTGGCTGCCTGTCAATTTGTGGACAAACCTCTACTTTTGGATTCCTTGGTTCGTGTCAAATTGAGTTTCAACTAGTGACTGTAGATGTCATAAATTACTTCCTGTTATATCTGCCTTGCCTTCACGGTATTAATTCTTGAGTGGATTCGTTTTGATTTCGAGAGCTCCATAAATCCTTTCTGATGAGTGCGTTAGCACGAAACAGCTGTCAAAGGTTAGAACTCTCGGAATTAAAACGAAATATACTCTATTTTCACTTAGATTCTGCTTGCGTTCCTCATAACGTATTAGAAACTTGATTGAACCTTGGGTTGGTCAGAACAACGAATTGTTGGCTGCCTGTCAATTTTTGGACAAACCTCTACTTTTGGATTCCTTGGTTCGTGTCAAATTGAGTTTCAACTAGTGACTGTAGATGTCATAAATTACTTCCTGTTATATCTGCCTTGCCTTCACGGTATTAATTCTTGAGTGGATTTGTTTTGATTTCGAGAGCTCCATAAATCCTTTCTGATGAGTGCGTTAGCACGAAACAGCTGTCAAAGGTTAGAACTCTCGGAATTAAAACGAAATATACTCTATTTTCACTTAGATTCTGCTTGCGTTCCTCATAACGTATTAGAAACTTGATTGAACCTTGGGTTGGTCAGAACAACGAATTGTTGTCTGCCTGTCAATTTGTGGACAAACCTCTACTTTTGGATTCCTTGGTTCGTGTCAAATTAAGTTTCAACTAGTGACTGTAGATGTCATAAATTACTTCCTGTTATATCTGCCTTGCCTTCACGGTATTAATTCTTGAGTGGATTCGTTTTGATTTCGAGAGCTCCATAAATCCTTTCTGATGAGTGCGTTAGCACGAAACAGCTGTCAAAGGTTGGAACTCTCGGAATTAAAACGAAATATACTCTATTTTCACTTATATATATATATATATATATATATATATATATATATATATATATATATATATATATATATATATATATATACATACATACTACTATCTTTAGCAACTCAGGAAACATGCATCCACCATACATTAAAGACTCAGGCGAATTACAACCTCAGTATACTGACGCCACAATGTCATCCTGAATTTTTGCCTCTACTGAACACTTTTTTATTACCAATTTCCAACACTAGAAGCCTCTGATGCGAGTTGAACATATTGGTTTGTCAGAAATCTGTACATTGTTTGAGGTAAAGTAGAAATCTGAAGAAGAAGAAGAGTTTGCATGAGGCGGTAATGTTAGAACTATGATGAAACTTGTATATATTAGTTCAGCATTCTACCACGTGTGGCGTACACGTCATATACCTACGGAATATATTTTATCTGTTTCAGTAATGTTGCGAACTCACTGATATGGCAACATGGCAACGATTATTACTAATCTCATTCTTGGACAGTTCAAAGCAGGTATGACTTCTTTACGCGGGGAAGTTGGGAATTCACAATAGACTGAAAATAAAGCCTGCATATTATGGATGTTGAAGAATTTTTTTTTCAGGCATTTATGAAGATACCGTACACGTACAGGGTCATTCATTAAAAATTAACTTCCATTTTAATTTTATTAATACATATAAAAAACATGTACAGCTGTTACTGATTTTTTTTAATAGTTATCAAGAACACAGAAAGTGTAAAATAGATATTTACCAAACAAGATCATGAAGTAGGACTTTTTTGTATGAAAGTGAATTTTGTTGAATGAGGCAGAGCCGGAGTTCAACAAAGCACGCGAGTGCAAAGAGTTGTTTACAAAAATGTATCGTTAAATGTGTTTTCTACGACAGCTATTGTATAGGCAAATTGCAGCGAGTATATCATTAATTTGAATGTTCAATCTGAAGTTTTGAATTTTCTACATGTTATCAAATCACTTCCGAGTAAATTGTATGCAAAAACTTTTTTCAAAAATTGAATAATATATGAATAGTGTGTAAAAAATCTCTTCATGCACTGTTAATGTACTTACGCATAAGTGATTTTGTACGCACTTCTGCGAAAAAATATAAATTTACGCGCTGTGGAAGGTGTGTGAAATCTTAGTATACGCACTGTCGTAGGAAAATGAATGATTTCACTTGAACACTCAACATTTGAAAAGTTCAATAATTACTAGTTAATAAAACACTTATTGTCAGATCGTTTATTAATATACAGGGTTAGTCAAATGTATGGACCCGCCCATTTTTCTCAGTTAAGTTCGGATGAAAGTTGAGAGGTATTTCGCTCTGCACCTTTCTATGGATTATGATATTTTTTAGATGTGCCATTGGTGGAGAATGGAATGGAACCTTATGTCACATTTTTAGTATCGACAGAAAGCCTGGTTTTCTCTCATTTTAGTAGTACTAATATTACTTTTACTATCTCGATAGGTACAGAATGTTTCGTATTTTTGTGTCCACCGCTGTAAATCACTTACCTATTGCTTAATTTGTTCAAAAATTTTATCTGTCAGTGAATGTAGCCAGTGGGATATTTTAACAGATGAAATTGGGGACACTTTTGAATCATTATACTCATGCCACGTGCCTGCAAAAGGATGTCTACAGTAGGCTGTGTAGTGTCCGCTATTGAAAGTCCCACAATGATTAGACAATGCATATAGACTATATAACGACAGGGGGCTACGTTGTCTGCTGTATAATTACTCATGTATCTAGCAGTTAAAATTAATCTAAAATATCATTTATTATTCATTTATTTTCATTTATTTTCAGAACTACCAAAAAATATTTTGGAAGTTTTTAATTGTCTTGGATTTGACGTTTTCAGATTTAGCATCCAACGTTTCGTATTCTCTGGACTACCCACAACTTATTTTTTTTAAAAACGGAACTGGATATTTTATTACACTGTTCGAAATGAGTTTCCATCCTGAATCCCGCGGTGTATCTTACGATTCCTTTCAAATGCAGGTTTCGGGTAATCTGTATCTGTATTGAATTTATAATCAGTGTTCATCTCAATAAAGTGTAGAATACTTCGAGCATAAAGTGATTAACTAGGAAAACATAAATGACAATCAATAATCATCCAATTATGGGGCAATTTCAGAAATTTTTTTTTAAGATAAATAATTAATAAGTGATCAAAAAATAATGGCTCAAAACTTCTACTACTTTGTTCAATTATGCAATTTCAACTGCTTTTCTTTCACTAGTGTAACGGTCTTGTGGTTCCAAACGAAGTTTCAATGAAAATTCACATTTTTTTCGAATAATTTCGAGGTGAAATATCTACATTACTATTGTTCTTGTTGATGAATTGTGTTTAATTTTCAGAGAATTACATAAGTTTCGGGAGAATTGACTTTGTTGATTCAACTGAAAATGGCAGAAACTAACTGTTAATTTGATCAAATCTGGATCCATATTACCTGAAAACCGCATTTGAATGGCATTGTTTGATACACCGTTGGATTCAGGATCAAAAGTTATTTCGAATAGTTTCATAAAATATCCAGGTCCGTATTTAAAAAAAAAATTGAGGGTGGTCCGGAGATTACGACACGTTGGATGCCACACCTGAATCAAAGCCACATCTGAGTCGAAGTCAATACTATCGAAAGAAAGCCAATACTATCAAAAGGAAAGCCTCCAAAATATTTATTGGTAGTTCCGAAAATAAATAACCAAAAAACCGAAATAATCGAATTTTATTTTTTTGTTATATCTCAAGAACCGGCCCTGTTATTTTCAATTAGTTTTTACCTCTAGATTATGCTTCCAGATACGCATCAATTTTTTCTCTATTGAACCAGTATGGTTTGGAAGTTACCAATACAATCCCATTAAAAAAGTGGCAACCTTGTATAAGGTAGGTAGGAGAATAAATAATCGAGCTGAGTAATGAGTTGTTTGAAATTCATTTTCTGTAAAGGAATTCAATGGGGGATACCTTTCCTGTTTATGTGACTCCCCATAAATAAAAAAATGTTTTTGCTATAAGTACTTGCAAAATCTTAGATACTCAGAAAATGCATCGAATGTCTTGTGTATTCTATTGTATGAAAACGACTGGAAACATTTGCCTTCCTTGAATACTGAAGAACCAATACTTTAGTATTCGTGCTCAGAATGCCATAATACTTCGATAGATGGAACAAATTTCTAAAAAAATCACGATAACGAATATTCATCATAAGAGAGAATAGTAACAATGACTGAAAATGAAAATGGGCCGTTAGGAATAAATGAATAATCAAAACTCACTTTTCTCTCGGAGCTAATTTGACTCATCTTTCTCTGCCACTGAATTAGTTGTTTTTGAAAATACAACTATATTTTCCAAAATTATAATTTTGTTTTCTTTTTCATCTGCCACAACAGTTTTGATTCCGTCTGTAACGGGGGACAGATGTCTATTACAAAACCAATTTTTATTTCTTTCTTCAGCCCAAAACTCAAGTGGTACCTAAATATGATGAGGAATTTGGTATCAGACAAAACAGCATTAGAACTTTTTCAATTCAACATTCATTGGGAATAGTTTTATTCAATACCTTCCATCTAATTACAAAAATTTCATTTTGTTCCTTACCGTTCCACGTTCTATTATTTTTGAAGAATTATTTCCTCCTGTAAAATAAGAAACGAAAGATATGGATCTTTATGGTGGAAGTCAAATATGATTTCGATTTTTACGAATGAAGATGTTCAAAACGACGAAGTTAAAGTTTCTTTGAAAATCGAACACATTTTATTAATTTCATTCATTACCACCCAAGACAAATTTATGTTTTCTGCATTAGCATTCAACGGTTTCGTAATATCTTTTCAAATAATTGCTTAAATAAGGAAATTAAATAAACCACGTTCTTAAAAACTAAAGAACACGCTTTACTCCTAACATTGGAAAGTAGAAAATAATTTCTTATATAATAATAACTAAAATGTAAAAAATCTTGGGTGTTCTTCACCTATATTCTTATATTATTATTATTTAGCGTTCAAGAACTATATACGTAAAGAGCACCCAAGCATTTTTTACATTTCAGAAATTATTAAAATTTATTTTCTACTTTTCAGTCAATGTTAGGAGTGAAGTGTCTTCTTTAGTTTTTTTAACTAGAATTTTATTTTTACTTTTTTTAGTTTTTATACATGTTCAAAATTTCAAGCTTAGGAGAAACACCCACTTGACAATTTGGGCCGAATCTAACTATGATCACAAAACGGGTCCGCCATCTTGAATTTTTGAATTCTGACAAAAGAATCATAATTTCGAACCCCGAAAACTCCCAGATACCAATTTTGAATATAAACGGACCATTATCGCAAAACTCATTTTGGAGTCGCCATCTTGAATTTTTCAATTTTGACAAAATAATCATAATCCCGACCCAAATATCCTCAGATGACAATTTTGAATAGAATTGGCCCATAAGCCCAAAACTTGTCTTTCATTTTGGAGCTACTATCTTGAATTTCTCAATTCTATCAATAAAATCACAATCTCCCACCTTGAAAACCCCCAGATACCAATTTCGAGTCGAATCGAACCATTATCACAAAACGGGTCCGCCATATTGAAGCCGCCATCTTGAATTTTTAATTCTAACAATAAAATCATAATCTCCGACATTGAAAACCCCCAGATACCAATTTCGAGTCGAATAGGACCATTATCACAAAACGGGTCCGCCATATTGAAGCCGCCATCTTGAATTTTTGAATTTTGACAAAAAATCATAATCTCCCAAAACCCCTAGATACCAATTTTGAATTGAATCGGACAACAATCTCAAATCTCGTCCGCTACTTTGGAGACGCCATCTTGAATTTTTGAATTTTAACAAAAAAATTATAATCTCTGACCCCGAAAACCCTCAGATATCAATTCCGAATAGAATCAGACCATAATCGCAAAACTCGTCCGTCATTTGGAGCCGCCATCGTGAATTTTTTAATATTGACAGCAAATCATAATCTCCGACCCGGAAAACCTCCAGATACCAATTTTGAATAGAATTGGAACACAATCACAAATCTCGTCCGCCATTTTGTAGCCGCCATATTGAATTTTTGAATTTCAACAAAAGAATCATAATCTCCGACCCGAAAACTCCCAGATACCAATTTTAAATATGAACGGACCATAATCGCAAAACTCTTTCGCCATTTTTGAGTCGCCATCTTAAATTTTTCAATTTTGACCAAATAATCATAATCCCCGACCCAAATATCCTCAGATAACAATTTTGAATAGAATTGGCCCATAATCCCAAAACTTGTCTTCCATTTTGGAGCCACCATCTTGAATTTCTCAATTCTAACAATAAAATCATAATCTCCGACCTTGAAAACCCCCTGATACCAATTTCATGTCAAATCGGACCATTATCACAAAACGGATCCGCCATATTGAAGCCGCCATCTTGAATTTTTGAATTTTGACAAAAAATCGCAATCTCCCAAAACCCCTAGATCCCAATTTTGAATTGAATCGGACAACAATCTCAAATCTCTTTCGCCATTTTGGAGACGCCATCGTGAACTTTTGAAAATTGACAAAATAATCATAATCTCCGACCCCGAAAACCCCCAGATACCAATTTCGAATAGAATTGGACCATAATCGCAAAACTCGACCGTCATTTGGGCCGTCATCTTGAGTTTTTTAATGGTGACAAAAGAATCATAATCCCCGACCCCGAAATTCCTCAGCTTCCAATTTTGAATAGAATCGGCTTATAATTAAAACTAATAATCAAACCATTCACCCTCATTCTAATACTTCGACAGTAACAAATCTTTAGTCGTTGCGATAAAAATGAGTGAATTTTCCCGCCATTGAAGATTCTTTACTGTTTGTAGGTATACTGGGAATAATACCAGTAATTTCTATTCATTAATAAAATCCGATACTATTCCACTCACCTATAGAACTCCTTGCGGACAACATCATTTTGTAAGCTCTTGTTGATTTGTCCATTTTTAATTTCCACCAGTACCTCACACAAACAGACTTGAAATAATCATCCGTCAATTGAGAGTATTGGACGCTGGGTAGCTAGGGGATTCCCACAATAACACACTAGACGTGGCAATAGACGTGGCAACAATGCCTGATGTTATAATGTATCGTATATGAGTTTTTAATGTTCACATTTCGGATAAAATATACAAAACTGACGTGATAATGACAGTGATTTGTGAAGAGGTGCCAAGGTACTATCAATAGTGAGAAAACGTATTTTATTATTCTCATATTAGTACCATATGATCGGTTGAGATGGGGATAGGGCTGTTCGTGATCAATATACATGAGCCAAACTCAGGATATACTTGATTCTTCAACAAGACGCTGTAGGGTATGCGATCTGGTTTGACGTCTTAATGTTCATAGATGTAAATATATATATATATATATATATATATATATATATATATATATACAGTGTGTCTCACTTCTCATGGAAACACCCCCGTATCTTCCGTAACAATAAAGGTAAAATGATGAAACTCTCAGGACTGATGGAAATGCTCAAAATGCTCCTACCACCTGAATGGGGTTAGCCTAAGTGGTATACACTGCCCGCCACTCGCGATGGAACAACCCTTTTTTACGGTGAAACATACTAGGGGGCAGAATAGAATCAAAATTCCTAAAGATTCGTGATCAGGACCACCAACTTACTGCAGAGATACGTTTTCCCTGAAAAAATTTCAGTCCTGAAAAATCCGAATTTGTCTCACTTCTCATGGAAACACCCCCGTATCTTCCGTAATTTTTTACATAGAACCATGAAATTTCCGGGATCGATAGATACACTGAAAATTAACTCACTACACGGGAATGGTCAATCTACGTAATATAGACTGCACGCCAGCAGCGAAGGAACTACCAATTTTTCCATCGCTGCTGGCGTGCAGTGCATATCATGTAGGATGACCCGTTTTGTGCAGTGAGTTCATTTCTAGTGTATCTATCGATCCTGCAAATTTCAGGGTTCTACGTATTAAATTACGGAAAATACGGGGGTGTTTCCATGAGAAGTGAGACAAATTCGGATTTTTCAGGACTGAAATTTTTTCAGAGAAAAAGTGTATCTGTAGTAAGTTGGTGGTCCTGATCACAAATCTGAAGCCTATTTTGCCCCCTAGTATGTTTTACCGTGAAAATGTTTTGTTTCATCGCGATTGGCGGGCAGTGTATATCACGTAGGCCAACCCCATTCAGGTGGTACGTGCATTTTGAGCATATCCATCAGTCCTGAGAGTTTCATCATTCAACCTCAATTATTACGGAAGATACGGGGGTGTTTCCATGAGAAGTGAGACACACTGTATATATATATATATATATATATATATATATATATATATATATATATATATATATATATATATATAATAGATAATAGGCTAACATGGGCCTCAAATATCGACTTCACATGTTCAAAATTGGCCAAAGCAATCTTTGCCATATTGCAGTTAAAAACTGTACTAACTGAAAAAGATCTCATTACAGCACACTACTTATTAGTATATTCGGTGTTATGCTACAATATCATAGTATTGGGTCAAGCCACAGAAAGCACAGAGTCTTCATAATGCAGAAACGATTTATCAGAATAATTTTCAATCGTGAATATAGAGAAACATGCAAAAAATAGATTTAAAAATGAAAGAATGCTTAGTCTACCATGTATATATTTATATAAAATATTAATTTACATTCGCCAGAATCTCGCAAAACTCACCCTGAATGAGGATGTTCATAATTATTCCACAAGACAAAAGCACTATATCCACATTAGGCAACATCATTTATCTAAATATAAAAAGTCACCAGAATGTGCTAGAAGTAATCTTTACAACAGACTACCCAAAAAAATAAAAAGTATAAAGCAATACAAGGTTTTCAAAAAAGAGTTGAAGTCATATCTAATTGAGAAATGCTACTACAGTATTGAGGAATATGAGAAAGATTCCCTGACAGTCATGTGAATTCATATATTATATAATAGGTAGTAGCAAATATAGGTTGATAATTGCTATTTTTTTATGTGTAATTTAATGTGTATTTTTAATGTGTATTGTATTGTGTATGTAGTAATAATTTCTTTATTTTTTTACTCGCTGTCAAGACAAAGTATTCCTAAGACGGTGCCACACTGTGATATATGTATTTTTTGGCTAAATAAATCTATCTATCTATCTATCTATGAGCGAGAATAGCGGGATTCTAAGTGTGAAATCTTTGTGCCAGGGTTCTCATTGAAAAGTTTTCTATTAAAAGTTGGAGGCTACAAGATACTTCGTGGTAATCTCTATAATATGGTGGTACTCACTTTCGGCACTGGATATGGATGAATAATTTTATTCGACTCTCTGGATTGCCCACAAATATTACAAGAAAGAGCATAATCAAATTATTATTGCCCAAACTACCTACACAGAAAACGATTCGATATTCACAAACTTTATGTATGCAGACATGTTTTTCTAACACAGTAGCTTCTTCACTGTCTGATCAAATGAAGTTTGTGGATATCCAATCGTTTTCTGTGTAGTTTTTGAAATTACTATGGATCTTTATCAAGTTACGGCAGAGTGAATCACAATTTTTTTTATTATCATTGAATGAATGATGAATTTTTAAGAAAATACAACAAAATGAAGAAACACATTAATAATAGTCAACAATCCAAAGAAATTGCACTACGAAAATTAGATTCCGCCACAAATATTCACTTTCAAAAGGTATTTAAAGTTTATTGAAATACCATAAAATTGACAACAATCATCAATCACAATTTTCATGGAATAATAACAGGACTAATATTCTATAAGGGCGCCATCTCTGGGACCGATTAAAGAAGCAGACCACCTATCTCTAAGGCCGTCTTGCCTACTACTGCGAGATCGTTCTGCTCTCGTGTGATGGTTGGGAGGGGGGTTCCCGCTTCGCGGTGTAGATCGGAGTAACTGTTTTGTGGTAATTCGCTTCTCAGTTCATAATTTGTTACTGGTATACGGTTGGGTGGCGTGGGATCTTCATGCTCGGGATAGTATTGTTGGATTCATTTCCTTCTTTATTGTTCCGTGGGTGGTGGTCTCTCGCCGTTGATCTGTGTCATTTTTGACATGAGGTGTCACTCCTGTCAGTTCATAATTCATATCCGCTTAGTCTGATACTCGTCTGATAATCACGTGCATACATATTTTCAATTAATTTGCTCTTTAATCCATGTGCTATTATTGGTTTTTCCCCCTAGGAATAAGGGGTCCAAGGTTTTACAGCCTCACTTACCTAGTTTTTGTTGTAAAGTAAAAATTAAAAACAACCAAAAATATTGGACCATAATGTGGTTACATTATTTTATTTATATTAATTCTATTACATAATTTTAATATACTACACTACATTATCATTTTTCTTCTCTATGTAAGTAATCTTAAACTGACTTTGTCCATAGTTGGAGAAGTCTACAACCCCAACATTTGGCCTGATGAAAGTGCAGTAAAACGATTGAACTTCCCAAGAAATTTTCAGAAACGACTAGCGGAGGAGCCCCTTACGAGATAATTGCAACAAAAATTCCAACGACTAATATTCAGTGCCTCTCAAACAAAATAAATTTATTAGAACAATTCGTAAGTTCGTACAAGTTCTCTTTCTTAATGATTAGTGAACACTGGTATCACGAAACGGATCTGGAGCATATTTGTATATCAGGTTATAAATTATTAACCCATTTTTCACGCTTCCAACACAAAAAAGGGGAACTTCTATATTTGTTATAACTAACTTGTTGTCTGAGAGTACTCCAATAAATTCAATCAGGAGTTTGTCCATAGAAATGATCATTGAAATAAGTGCGGTATCGTTCTGAAAAAATTGCTGCTCAATAAATATTTACAGACCCTCCTCGGATTCAACAGAAAACATAGAATTATTTTTCATACAGATGTCCAAATTATTAACATTCTCGTTAGAAAAATTCAAGCAGGTGATTATCACTGGGGATTTCAACATCGATCAATTCTCTAACAACTTACAGACAAAAAAATTGTTTGATATATTCAGCTCTTTTGAGATGACGTCGTTGATCACAGATTACACTAGGATATTTACGACAAAAAATTATACTAGTTACTCTTCAATAGATTACGTAATAACCAACACACCACATATTCTTGAAACATACAACTTTGATCCTGGTCTCTCTGATCACCATTGCCAAATAATCAAATTTGATTTATTTACAGTTTCAAGTGCTGTCTCTGAGATCCAAAAAAAGATTACATTCAGAAAAATTGATGATGTTTCAATTGATGAATTTATATATCAGCTTTCGAAAAAAACATTTGATGAAGAACAGGTCTCGTAAAATTAAATTTTATGATCAACTGAACAAAAAACGCAAAGAACTGCATAATCTTGACTGGTTGCGAAAGCGAGTTCATAACGATAACTTGAATAACAGGTATAAAAAACTAAAAAACGAAGTAAATAAACAAGCCATCTCTGAAAAGAAACTTTTTTATAAAAATATTATTGATCATTCAAATAACAAAAACAGAACAGTTTGGAACTTAGTAAATGAAGTTAAGGGTGAACGAAAAAGTGCCAATATATCAGAAATTATTTATAACGATGAACGTTTAAGTAATCCAAAAGATCAAGCAGCAGCTTTTGGCGAGTTTCTGTCTTCAGACATTCATAAAATGATTTCTGATCACTTTGGTGAAAATGCCAGCACCAATTGTACCAAAAGTAGTCTTGCCCCTCAAACAATGTTTTTTGCTCCCGTTTCGGAACTAGAAGTCATCGACGCAATTCAACTTTTACCAAATAAAAAATCTACTGGTTTGGATGAAATTCCAATTAACGTTATCAAGCAATGTAAAGAGATAATCGCTCCAATACTCACTTATATTATAAATAGTTCTATCACACAAGGCACACTTCCAACAAGCCTTAAAATAGCCTCCATAATTTTATTATTTAAAAAGGATGACCCTAGTAACATAGAAAACTACAGACCAATAGTATTATTGAGTGTTTTTTCCAAAATTATAGAAAAACTCGTTTTTGAAAGAGTTGAGTTTGAGTTCATTCAAACTACTTACAAATTGCCAACACGGTTTCAGAAAAGGGTTTTCAACTGAAACTAGTCTAGTTGATTATACCGAATATATTAACAAACAATTAGATAGTGGTAATCACGTTGTGTCTGTTTTATTTGTCTTGACCAAAGCTTTCGATACGGTTGATAAATCTTTTGTTTCTGATAAGTTGAATGCAATAGGCATACGTGGTTGTCTTAACGATTGGTTTCTCTCCTACCTAGAAAACAGAAAAATTGTCGTGAAAATCGACGACGTTATCTCCAAGGAATATGATATTGATATTGGTACCCCACAAGGCAGTGTTCTTGGGCCCCTAATTTTTTTATTATACATTAATGACTTACCTCATTATATAACACAAGCTGATGTCTTTATGTATGCAGATGATACATGCATGGTTATAACTGATCATTCGGAACAGAATCTTCTAAAAAAAATTGACAATACTTTTATTGAATTTGAAAAGTGGTGTTCTAGAAATAGGCTTATTATAAATTTGAAGAAAACTGTATTTATAGAATATTGCAGCTTGTATAAAATACCTTTGAAATGTCTAATTGTATTCAATAAGTCCATTATTGAAACCTCTAAATCGGTGAAATTTTTGGGAACAACGTTTGACAGTAATTTTACATGGGAGAAACAAATTGATGGTGTCTGTAAAGAAATTAATCAATGTTATTATTTATTGACCGTACTCAAATCCGTGCTAGACAGAATCACCCTCTTGAACGTATACTATGCTTATGCTTACTCTGCTATCACCTACAGTGTAATAATCTGGGGTCAGGGACGTGATGCGCAAAGAGTTTTTGTTTTACAGAAACGAATTCTGAGGTTAATTTTCAATCTACCCTATAGATCTTCATGTCGCGAAACTTTCAAACGCCATAAAATCTTAACTGTCTCTTTAATATATTTACTAAAATTGATCAGTTACATCTACATCAATAAAGATAAACTAATGAGAAACAGTGACATCCACAAATACGATACAAGACACAAAAATAATTTTGTTTTAGAAAGAAGAAATCATTCGTTTAGTCAAAAAGCTACCATTATTTGTGGCATTCGATATTTTAATAAACTTCCGGCTATCATTAAGGATAGTGAATCCTATAGTATATTCAAGAGACGATTAAAGAAGATCCTTCATGACGAATGTTTTTACAATTTGAAAGAGTTTGAAAGTTACGTTGGTAACAATTAGGAGATGCACTCTTCTAGCAATATTTAAATGCTATTTTTATTATGTTCTGTGTATTGTTTTTATTATTAGGTATGTATTATGTATTTATACGTATGTATATTTTATGTAAGTAACCACTCCCATTTATATATTTATTTATTTCGACAATGTCTCATCTATTGTATAATAGAAAATCGGGCAATAAAGAATCTATCTATCTATCATAGTCTTCTTTTATTGTAGAATTTCTTGAATACCTAGCTGATGATGGTCTTATATAGGACCGAAACATGTACTACTGTTTGATGGCTATCTGATTGATAGCGGTCAATTAAAAGAAGTTGCCAATAACCAATAACACACTAGATGGGGTATTAAATTGTGGAGACGACTTTTACTGCTTTGTATATCCATACCTAATGCGAGTGAGATTGCTCGTTAAAGGGCTTTCGAGTAAGAAATATTTATGGACGTTTTACGATATCTTCCAAATATATGTCGGAACTGAGTCGAAGTCGCAGATCTCCTGAAGGGTAACCTGGCGAATGTATCTTGCACTATTTATGACGATACGAAGTGCATCCTGTCAAGCTTCGTGAAAAGAGTGATTAACCCATTAGCGCCTAGCGTCACCATATGGGCTCACTACGCGCCATGTTTTTCAGATGTGTGGTGGGGATAAACAAGAAGACTAAAAACAAGGAGGGTTTAATAAGCTGTAGCCAATCAGAAACTTGTATCATCAACGCGTCATAGTGACGTACTTGGGTATGAGTAGAGAGTCGAACTCGAATCAAGCAACAAAACTGTCATATACCAAGAGCTAGTCCGTCACTGTCTATAGAGAACGGCGGCCATGACATGTATAACTACGTCACATTTCGTCACAAATGTTCTTTCTTCTCTTTCTACTAGTGTCCCCATTGTCTTATGGGAATCAAACACTCCTTGTTTTTAGTCTTCTTGGGGGATAAATGCACGGTCGTTTCTCCAGTCCATCCACATCACTTGGCTTTCGATACTTCATTTTGCCTGTTTATGTCGTGGTGAACTGTGATCATTTATTTTGTGCGCCGCTACAAATAAAAGTGTTTGCAACGTTTTTCTACAGTGACAAAATGGGGGACATGAATTTCTTATAATAATTCCTTGTCTTTCAATAATTTTCTTTTTCAAATCTATTTCCAGTCCAACTATAACATTGTCCAATTTAGTGATTATAAAATTTTGACACATATATTGCAAACTTCTGTTCCAGATGGGCTAAAAATTGGGTGTTCCCATTTGGGACCCCTAGGCGCTTTGCAGAAAAATTCAATTTTGTTAGGAATTATTATTTTTTAAAGTGGAATCACGTTGCAAGAAGCCTTAGATATTGCTTACGCATCAGACTCGGACACGGAAGTCGCAGAGGTGTTTATAGAACCTCCAGAGAGTCACATGTTAACTTATGAGGATTCCGCTGATGAAGACGGGGGAGCGTTGGCTGATAATCTGAGCTCCCGACAGCTTACTGCTGGAGCCGAGATACGTTTTACAAATTCTAGGAGAGTTGGTGGAATTGCGGATGATGTGGAAAGTGATTTACGGAATGAAATAGAGGCGGGAAAGAGCAGCAACTGTGAATTGATGGAAGAAAATTTGTCCACGGGTAATACCAAACAAACTAGCAAGGGAGACTTGAAACTTGACAAAGTCCCAGATAGTTATGAATATTGTGATTACGCATACTTACAATTTACCAAGCATTACTTTCCGAAAGACAACTACGATATGTATGCTGATATGACCTTTTGTGAACTATTCGAACTTTTGTTTACTGATGAGTTATTACAGCTCATTTCTCAGCAGACAACAAATTATGCACTGTTTCGGAATTGTCCTGATCCACAGGTCTTTCTGGAAGAGTTGAGAGTTTTTATATCTATTCTTATAGTAAGTGGATACAACGAACTTCCTTCAAAACGCAGTTATTGGGAATCTTCGAAAGACACGAGAAATGATTTGGTATATGAAGCAATGAGAAGAGATAGATTTCTACAAATTTGTAGGTTTATCCACTTTGCCGATAATTCCGCTGTAGATCAAAACGACAAAATGTACAAACTAAGACCACTAACGGATTATTTAAAAAATAAATTTTTGGAACACTTTGTACCCGAGCCAAACTTGTCGTATGATGAATCGATAATTCGATATTACGGTCGACACGGATGCAAGCAGTTTATCCGTGGTAAACCAATAAGATTTGGGTACAAGATTTGGTGCCTAAATAGGCCGTGCGGGTATTTAGTAAATTTCGAGATATACCAGGGCAAAAATCCAAGGGCAAGAAATGATTACGAGTTATATTTTGGAGAATGTGCAGCCCCTCTTGTTCAAATGCTTCAAGATGTGAGGGATATCAAAAAATCATTCCGATTCAATATATTCCTAGACAACCTTTTTACTGGACCGAATATTCTTTATGTCCTGAAACAAAATGGTTATGGTGTCACAGGAACGATCCGCGACAATCGCGTTCCCAAGGAATGCCCACTAACTCCCAAAGCTCTCATGAAAAAGCTAGAGAGAGGAAGCTATTCCTCCACCCTCGAAAAAATGAGTGGAATCCAATACATCCGCTGGAAGGACAACAGCGTTGTCACCGTAGCTAGTACTTCTTATGGTGTGCAGCCTATTCAAAACGTTGATCGGTTTTCTCGCACAGAAAAAAAGAAAGTTTCAGTCACATGACCTCATGCTATTTTGGAATATAACAAAAATACGGGTGGCACTGATTTGATGGACGAGGGAATAGCAAAGTAAGTTTTCTGAGAGACTGAAGTAAAACCTCTTTTGTATTATTTTTTTATTTCAGTTATCGGGTTGGTATTAGAGGAAAGAAATGGCATTGGCCGATATTCACCTACTGTCTCGATGCTTCAATTCATAATGCTTGGCAACTCTGTAAAAAATCGGGTCGTGCAATACCTCAACTTGAATTTAGGAGAAGTTTGGCACAGGTATTTATTTATATTTATTCTTGCGTTTAATTTTATCAAGAAACTAAATTTAAGACATACCTTACAAGATTCAGAAACCTTCCTAAAACAACAGGAAAAGCATCCAAAATGAATGAAGACTTGAGGTTTGATAACATTGGTCATTTCGTGATACCGGTCCCTAACAACAAAAGAAGGAGATGCGCCGGCAATAATTATATATAAAGGTCGTACAATGTGCTGCAAGTGTGAATTGGGGTTGTGTGTTGAATGTTTTAAAGATTTCCACAGTAAATCATGACATATTATCACAAATATGTATTATATTTTTGGCTTATAAATGTTAAAACAATAAAAGACAATTTATTCGGCAAACCGCCTAGTGGTACCATATGGGAACACCCTCAAAACTCTTACTGAAAAACAAATTACCATAAAAAACTGTTTACAGTTTATTTAAAATATATATATATATATATAATATAACACATTTAACAAAAAATTTGGGATTTTTTTTTCAGGCGTTATAATGGGTTAAGAAATGCGACAATTTGAAACACAGATTATTCTTTCACATGTACATTTATTGTCAATTAAAAGAAGTTGCCAATAACCAATAACACACTAGATGGGATATTAAATTGTGGAGACGACTTTTACTGCTTTGTATATCCATACCACTCGACTTCGAGATATAATGGACTTCTACCACAGACTATCTCATTTGTTTTGTCTTCTGAGAAATCTAAACAAAATCTAATCACTCGACACACCATGGTTTTTAGGCATCTTACGAGACAGCTTACTCTGTGGTTATGGCGACCAAAAGGCAGACTCCGGTGTCACCTTGATTAACTGAAGGAGAACTGTTATTGTAGTAGTTACGAGTTATTCGACATTTAATAATTCACCAACGTCAATCAATCAATCATTTATTGTTCTTAAAACTTCAGTTTCATAACAATGAGTTCAGGTTGTGCTTAATATACATAACAAAAATAATATAATGGAAAAATATAACAATGATACAACATGTGGGTTGAATAACATAGTACCTACTAACTATGATACGATATAAAAAAAATTAAAAATTAAAAATAATGATAATACTGGTGCAATTTAAAGAAATGGGAAATGTAAATGAAATCACCTCAGTAGAGTAGCCAGCAAAGAAAAGTGGCCACAGCTACCCGACCCTAACCCAGCATAATTCTCAGTGTGAATTACATAACATTAGCTTGAATACAATATTCTAATACATGGCAGACAAAAGTCATCATTAATTCATTCATTCAAAATAAATGAACGAAGTTTCAGTATATTCCATATGTATGAGGCTGTGGTTTGTGCTATCGAAGGCGTAATATTTCCGAGAGCATTTAACAAAGTATCCGGTCCGTTTAAATAAGAGCAGTTTGGAGGTCTCATGGAACAAAAAATCGGACATTCAAACATAAGGTGATGAATTGTTTCGTAAGAGTCGTGATTGCAGGCTGTACACATTTCATTAGGGTTTATATGGTGAGAAGACCCGTTGTAAGTGAATTTTATGCTGAAATTATTACAAGTTCTAATTTGAGCGATCGTTCTTATTATTTTAATTGGTATATTCAACTGGAGATAGTTTTGTGGTAATTTGGAGATCGTAAAGTGCTGGTAGAATGAGAGAAAAGTTGAATTCTGTGATAGGGAAATATCTTTAGAATGTAATTTCTGGTAGTATGCCGAGAGTATATATTTTCTTTTGCTTTTGAGAAGATTGAAGTTCAGTTGATTCCAAATGTCTAGCGAGTCGATGGATGCAAAGTACTGTTTTACTTGGAGTGTCCAGTTGAACCGAACATCGCTGTTACTGAGACGGAGTTGCATTAGAAAACAAAGTTTTGGTAGTCGTCTATCATCCATTAGGAAGAGTCTACTAAGCCAGCTCAGAATAATTCACCAACGTACAGGCATACTTTGTGCAAATTTGAATTTCAATTTCAAATCACTGCATTTCTCGGTTCATACAATATTAGTTATGGAATAGACTGAAGAAAACATAATTCTTTGGGAGATCGTTTAACAACGAACAGTCGTTGCCGACTGATGATGAACCCTTTACTCCCATATACTGTCTGTGTTGACCTATCCTTTGCACTGATGAGAGGCAATAACCTCGAAACTGGTCTGCAGGTGGTCACCTTGTCCAAATTAAAACATAATTCTGCTGTTTGGTCACAGAGGGTACTTGCAATTGCGTCCTCTGATATTTTGAGGAACGTTGCACAAGGATCTGTTAGATTTAATTCAATACCCGTCGTGGTCTCAGCCAGGGGAGTAGTTGTTTTCTGTCAGGTACTTGCCTTAATAAGCCTACTTAGTAGGTTTATATGGGAGTAAAGGGTTCATCATCAGTCGGCAACGACTGTATCCAATGAACAGTTACAAATATGGGACAAATTCTACAAAAATTATTCAGATTTTCATTTGAATAATTATTGTCTTCCATTTTGATTCTTTTTTGATCAAATTTATGTTAGTGTACGGCGTACGCGCATATGCGCACTGATTTTAAAATTTTCACAATGATATGTTCTATGACATTTCATATCTACCCAATACAAAATATGGCAAAATAATCCAATTTTTATAGAAAACTTGCTATTATACAGGGTGTTTCATAATAAATGCGCAGGACTTCCGGATGTGATAGCTCTTTCAAAAATATGAAAAAAAGTTTCATTAACTTACCCTCTAAAATTCAACATTTTCGAGATACAGGGTGTTGAAATTTAAAAAAATATATATTTTTTGCGAATATCTCTGGAACCATTTATCGCACAAAAAACAGATTTTGAATGCGTTTTCTACTCATAATAAGCTATGTTTTGTGCAGATTTTTATTTTTTGAAATTCATAATTGGTGAAGATTTTGAAGGGGTTGTGGGTGTTTTTTTCTCCAACTTCTACGCCAATGGAAAAAGTATAATTATAAGCCGCCTACTTGAAACACAAAAAAGGTACACTTGGTCATAAGCTCTAAAGTTGGTCGTTTTCAAGAAAAATCAACTTTCATGTTGAAAAACATGGTAAATTTTTTTCCTAATTATACAAAATTTATTTAAACGTTAAAACAAGTAACAAAACCAAACGTTGGCTTCTCAATTGCAAATTAAAAAAAAAACAATAACAATCATACTCAGTTGAATTGTTGGAAATGTCCGCCATTAGCTTCAATGCACGCAGCAATTTTTCGAGGACAAAACATTATTTAAACAATATGAAAGTTTATTTTTCTTGAAAACGGTCAACTTTAGAGCTTATGACCAAGAATACCTTTTTTGTGTAGAAAACATTGGCGGTTCATATAAAAAGCTCAAAACTGTACTTTTTCCAGTGGCGTAGAAGTTGGATAAAAAAACACCCACTACCCCTTCAAAATTTTCACCAATTATGAATTTGAAAAAATAAAAAATCAGCACAAAACATAGCTTATTATGAGTAGAAAATGCCTACGGAATCTGTTTTCTGTGTGATAAACGGTTCCAGAGATATTCGCAAAAAACGATTATTTTTTTTAAATTTCAACACCCTGTATCTCGAAAATGGTGCATTTTAGAGTGAGTTAATAGAAACTTTTCTCCATATTTTTGGACTAGCTATCACATCCTGAAGTCCTGCGCATTTATTATGAGACACCCTGTATAGGAAACATGACTCCTTAGGAATATGAAGGTAACACATCATTTGAAAGGAAATTCAATTGTCTTTCAGAACATTTGGTAATATACAGGGTATTCTACTTGAAAAAATGCCATTTTTACCTATCCTACCTACCAGGTGTAAATCGGTAAAATCACAAATTTTCAACGACCCTGTATAATGAAGAACGAATTCCCTCAGTCATAACTAATAAACAGGATATTTTCAAACCACTTCTAAAATTTCAGCTTTCTACGTATCCAGATACTGTAGTAATAAACATTTAATTGAAGCTATGTTTCGCACATAAAATATGGGAATTGTTGATTTTCTCAAAAACCACTGGAGATAGGTATAGGGAAATAATATATGAAAATAATCGAAAAACAAAGCAAAAAAGCAATAATATAAGAGTATTCCATTTAAAATATCAAAGTTGTTGCAACTTCTTGATAGAAGCGACATCGCCCTAGCGCTGAAAATATCTTAGATCGATAGAGCTGAACCAAGAAACCAGATATTCAAAATATTCCTAGTACCTATTTTCATACATGTTTAAATGCGCAGCTAACACGTTTTGCCTCCCACCCCAGGCAACTGACACATTTTTCCACCAGAAATATCATAAATAAAATATTCACAAAGGACCCTGCAAACTCCTTATGGAATTTGGGTCCCGGTGGATTTTTTTTTAATCATTGATATGATGTAGTCCATGTAATTCTCAACCAATGTCACCATTGCGCCAACCCAAAAAAATTAACAGTTTTGCTGCTAGGGGGCATTGAACTCACCCCTTGCGCAGATATTTATTTTTGAATCTGGTAACAATATTTTCACTTGTTTCATTGTTGCTTATGTTGCACAATATTGTGCTGTTTTTTATTACAAAATCTTACCCCCCTCCCCTTCTTTCCCCTTACTCCTACTACGAAACGCAAAAAAATTATTATTATCCCCCTTCCACACAAAAGGCACAAAACGAAAAAATTTCAGTGGAGTTTTCGGAATTTTCAATATGATGCAGTTCAAGTTATTTTGAATAGAAATTATTTGGGTGACAAACCCCAAAAATTAATAGTTTTGATGCTAGGAGGCGTTAATAATAATAATAATAATAATAATAAATATACTTTATTGTCCAAAGAGTTAATCTTGTTGACAAAGTGAGATAAGTCTAAATCTAAATGAATGTATAAAGAACACGAAAAACATGAAGTCATTAATAAACAGAGCACAAACACATATAAACATTATAAAAATCACATTTACATATTAAAATCCATCTCAATCAATCCATCAAAATTTATTGCTCTTTTTTGAAGAACAAAAACCGACTGTAAATTTGTTTTTGCACAGACTCCCCAAAATGGGATTCCATATCGCAAGTGCGATTCTATCAACGAGAAATAGACAGTTTTTGCTGCAGAGGATCAAGGTTCAGCTGAGGTTACTCTTACTGCGTAACACCCTGAAGAAAGCTTTTTAGTGGGCGAAGTAATGTGGTCATCAAACCTGGGCTTGTTATCTATAGATAACCCTAGAAATTTAGTGTTAGTTTTGTTTTCTATCACGCAACTGTTTGGGGCTAATAGTATGTCGTCGACACTGCATCGGAAGGATATTATGATGGTTTTTGAGATGTTGAATGATAACAAATTTGAGTCACACCAATCTTTGAGTTTTTTAACATCTGAACTGATGATTTTATGGAGATCTTCCGTTCTTTTTTCATGCCATAATATAGTTGTGTCGTCCGCAAATAAGATAAATTTTCCTACGATATCTATAGTTGCCAAATCATTTAAGCAAAACAGAAAATGTGTTGGTCCCAGTACTGATCCCGAACGCTTTGGATAAATCACAAAATACTGCTGCCGTCGCTTCTCGGCTATTAATGTTGTGATAAACTTGGTTTAAAAATGAAAATATTGCATCATGGGTACTTTTTTTTGACTGGAATCCAAACTGATCACAACTAATTATATTGTTTAATGACAAGAAGTCAGATAAACGATTTTTTACTATTTTTTCTATAATTTTGGCCAACGAAGGGATGAGGGCTATAGGGCGAAAGTTCGATGGATCTTCTAGATCACCCCCTTTGTGAAGTGGGATTATAACCGATGTTTTAAGGAAGGACGGAAATGAGCCAGTGTCGAAAGATTGATTTATTACTGCTACCAAAGTATTCAGAGCACTATCAGGGAGATTTTCAAATATTCTCATAGAAATTTCATCAATTCCGGATGCCTTTTTATTTTTTATGGAACAAATTACCTTCATCATTTCGCTGTCATTTGTAGGATACAAAACAAGTTTCTCGCGTGGAGATGAAGTGTTCGATGTTAGCTTTTCAGCTATTGAGCAATACCAGCGGGTACCAGGGGATCGACTCGATTTTTATGTTGCTTTCCTCTGAAGTCGTTTATCATGGACCAAGTTTCTTTTGATTTATTATTTGAAAAAACAATTCTTTCATGATAAAAACTACTTTTTGCATCATTAATCAGCTTCCTATAAAGTATTCTGTATCGTCTAACATATGTGTGAAATGAATCATCATTAGTGTATTTCTTTATGTAGTTCAGTGAGCGTAAATTTTTGGATGAG
Source organism: Chrysolina oricalcia (assembly GCA_944452925.2). NCBI lineage: Eukaryota > Metazoa > Arthropoda > Insecta > Coleoptera > Chrysomelidae > Chrysolina > Chrysolina oricalcia. The sequence goes on from OX101816.2 coordinate 13,336,671, forward strand.
ATTTTTATGCCTTTAGTTAACCATTGCTTTTTCTTTTCATCTTTGATCTTTTGGTAGGGGAAGGATTCATTGAAGATGGAGATGAGACTGTAGTAGAATTCAGCAAAAAGTTTATTTTTATCTAGGATAATTTCCCAGTTAGTCTGGAGGCAGTTTTGGTAGAACCAATCATAGTTTGCTGTGCTTTATAATCTTCCATATTTGAAACGATTACACTTGTTAGTATGAACAATGGTGACAGAGAACGGAATAGCTTCGTGATCAGAAAAACCTGGTGAAGCTACCGTACATGAATTAAATGTATCATCTAGGTTGCTACATACATAATCAATTGTAGAGTTGCTCTGCTGTGTAATACGGGTTGGGGAGTCAACATGCATATTCAGGTCGAATGATCTTAATAAATTGATCAGTGATTGTGTATGATTTGATTCTATATCTGCAAAGTTTATGTTTAGGTCACCTGTTAGTATGATAGTTGACTTCACAGGAATCTCATTCAACAATGATTCTAACTTAGAGAGAAACAATTTTTTATTTGATGATGGTGATCGGTATATTCATAAAACAAAAGTATTCAGATTCTTAGAATGCACTATGGAGAATTCAAATATTTTTTCTTCTAGGTAGTAGTTCAGTTTTTTGTAATTTTCGAAACTAATTTCGTTACTAACAGAATTTTTCACCAATATCATAGTCCCGCCATTATATGACATTGTTCTGCTGAATTTGTTGAAATCATACATGGCTTAGAGTGGACTATTCATTATTATAGGCCGAAACAATATGTCTACGTATGTTAGTTTAGATTATGCTGAACAATTGTGTAATTTTTTATAAAAGAAATCTACAACCTCCTCCTTACTCCCATCCTATTTTAAAACACGAAAACAATTCATTCAGGAACCCATTCAAATTCAGATTGTTGATGTCTAATTTTTAATTATTTTCAAGATTTTCGCCCAATTGATATTCAAATAACGTGAACTACGCCCTACTAAGAAGTCCACCAATAGATTTTTGAAAGGAGGGAATGGTGATATTAAACAAATGTACGATTTCCTTAATTTGAGCAATTTGAGCTGATTTGAACATTTATTTTGATAAAGCATTCACAAGTGGCCGAGAATCTTTTTTTCGTCTTTTAAAAAAGGGGTTAGGGTAAGGGAGAGGTTTTATATTTTTTTATAAAAAATTACACAATTTTTCAGCATAATCTGATCTAAAATACGTAGAGATATTGTTTCGGCCTATAGTAATGAATAGTTGATTCAGAGCCAGGTATGATTTCAACGCCCCCTAGTATCAAAATTATTCATTTTTGGGTTTTGTCACTCAATTAATTTCTATTCAAAACAACTTGAACTGCATCATTTTCAAAATTCAGAAAAATCCATCAAATTTTTTCCGTTTTGTGCCTTTTGGGAGGAGTGAGAATAATCATATAAAACTGCTATTTCTCTTATTCAGGAATACTTAAACATTCGACGATACATTTTACATTTTAAAGGCACTCGAAAAATATTTCTCCTTGCGTTTCGTCATAGGAGTTGGGGGAAGAAGAGAGGGGTTAGATTGGTTGAGAATTACATGGACTACATCATACCAATAATTCGAAAAAATCCACAGGGACCCAAGTTCCATAATGAGTTTGCGGGGTCCTTTTCAGCTTTGCTCTAATGACACGAAAAATATTTTTTTTTACGAAATTCGCAACACTTTACTACCCTTAGGTCACTGGTTTACCGAGAGGGAAAAGACGAACTTTGGTGAAATGACTTGATCAAATTTGACTTCAGCTCCTTGGCTATAAGATTTTTCGTTTGCATGATATTACAAAGAAAACAACAATTTTCGAATATGCTTTATTCTGGAAGTTTAATCACAAAATTTCATATTCGTCAACACTCCTACTCACCAGGGCGTATTTCTAACGTACCTCCCTCCACCCTGTAGAGGTATAGGAACAACATATTGGTCAATGTGGCCCAAAATTTCTGGACTGTAGCGTGCTGCCTCAACTGCACTGGCTACCAGTTCTGGAGGACAGGTGCAAAAGTGTGTTCCATGAATTTGGTACACGCCGTGGATGTAGAATGGCGAATAGGGAGAGTAAATGGGGGAACCTTGATGGACGACACCAGGAGCTGGGCAGGAACAACACCCGTAGTTGACGTGGAAGATGATGCCAATGTTAGTATAGTAGTGGAATAAACTAGCGAATTCAGCTCTCCCATCGTGTTGGAATCCAAATATGACATCAGCAGCTTTGTCTATGACATGTGCTGCTCCATTTGCTAATCCTACAGCACCTCCTACTACACCTTCTGCCAGGCCTGCAGCTCCTCCTACTACTGCATGTGCGACATCCCCTAATGGATTTCTGAAACCTCCAGGAGTGGCGCAGGCAACTCCCAACACAACTACGAAAGCAATCTGCAAAAACGGTATAATGTTAACAAAATCGTTTGAATCCAAAATCTCAAACCAGGATAAAAAGAAATAGAATACTAATAATGGTAATAACGAACTCATATTATTATAGAGCAAGATCCCAGGGCCATCTGACGTTACTAATTTTCAAACGAACGAAATGTGTACGATTGAGTAGTGTTAGTATGTACTATGGTCGAATGCCTACCTGCTATCTTTGCCAGATGACCATTCTTCACATATTAGGGAATCAAGGTCCGTAAAAATATTACTTACTCTTATTGAATAGCCATTATACAAATATACAGGGTGGGTCACGGTCGATGGTACCTTAGACGTTTACGAAGAACGGGAAATAGGATCATTCTGAAAATATGGTTTCTAAAGTAGTTGCTCTTGGTCTATCGATCTAAAATATTTTCAGCAATGCAGCGTTGCCGCTTATACCAGAAAGTAGCAGCATCTTTGTTATTTCAAAAGGGTCACCCTGTATATTACCGCATTTTTTAATTTGTTATTTCTTTTTGATTATTTCCGCCTCATACTCCCCTATACCTATCTCAAACGGTTTTTGAGATATTGATTATTTTCCATATTATTTTTCCAAAACATAGCTCGAATTGAATGTTTATTTCTGCGGTATTTGGTTTCTTAGGAAGTTGCAATTTTGTGTTTAGTTCATCAAGATCATGAACATTGATTCTGTATAGGGAAGTTTATTCTGCGTTATACAGGGTCGTTCAAAATTCATGATCTTACTGCTAGATACGAAAAGGGTTGAAGTACGTTTTTTAAATGGAACATCCTGTATATTATGAAATATCCTGAAAGATGACTATATTCCCTTCGAATTGATATATCATGTTCCTATACCTAAATAGCCAGAATTCCGAGATAATACCAATTTTCACTTGTAATTTCCCAAGTGCTTGAATTATTGCCGGAAATTCTTCGAGTACATGAATTTTCAAGGAAAATTCATGTACTCGAAGAATTTCCGAGATAAATTTACGGCAATTAATTATAATTAATTAATAATAAGCACGAGGGGGATTAAGTAAGAAAATTTCAAACCGAGAATCGAAAAACATCCAAAAATTCATAAGAAATAACTAACGATGGTTTCACCTGAACTATTTATAACCACTGAAATATTTATATGTAAAATACTTAACAAAATTTTCATCAATAAATGTGTTTTCCTCCTACCTCTATTGAAAGTACACACTTTCCTCCCTCAAACCAGGGAGGAAACTCATACTTCTCCTCCCTAGGGTGGAAAGTACTTTTCCTCCCTAGGGAGGAAAGCACTTTTCCTCCCTAGGGAGGAAAGTACTTTTTCTCCCCCTCATTTCAAGTAAGTTGTAAACTTTGAAACTTGTGAATCTGTTATAATCAAATTGTTTCCGTAATTTCTAGAACATCTTATATATTCTGTATTCTGGTAAAAATCAAACATGAATGTTACTTCTACTCTAGTTCCTTAATAGCTATTTGTGTATTTAGAGCACAAAGTGATTGATTGTTGCACGACAAAGAGATTAATCTTTGGAAAACGACAATGACACTTTGTGCTCGAAATACACACATTATTTTTTCTACAAGCGCAGCTCTTAGAAAAAAAATGATCGACACTTCATTCAAATAGGCACATAACATTAATTATGAGAAAATCACTCAATAGCAATCCGAAATGTATAAGCTATCTAAATGTCCAATAATTCAAATCACTAACAAGAAAAAGTAAAATAACTTTTTTGAAAAAAAAAAGTTGTAATTGCCAGGAGATGAACCCGGGACCTTCGGATTACAAGCCCAAGACACTGGCGCAGATTCTCAGATACACATGACTGTATTGTCTATACTTTCCATCAACTAAGAATAGGTCTATTTGCAAACAACGTCACAAAAGGTTTTATTGAGTGGGTAGGAGGAAAAATCATATGTTTTACATGGAAGTAAAGTGTCTTTTCCTCCCGTGGATGTTTACTGTCCTCCGCTTCGCGTCTGGCAGTAAACTACATCCTGCGGGAGGAAAAGGGGTACTTTCTTCCTTCCCTAGTAATACAAATAGCTATCATATTAGGAACAAAAAAAAATAAAAAGTTATGTTCTAATCGTGGATTGAACCATCGACCTAGCGACACATAGGCCACAACACTACCGCTGAGCTACGGGATAAAAACTTGTGACAAATGGTATATTGAACTTCTTCTAAAATATGAATTCAAAATTGACAATTTCTGCAATAATCGTGGAGAAAATATTTTCAGACACATTCAAAAATATCTAGTAAATACATAATTATCTCCGTTCATATGAAAACTAGACCTCCATTTGTACATTAAAGCAAAATATCAACTTGTCACATGTCAAATGTTTGTCAGAAAAATTTCCACTTATTAATTTCGCCCAGGGTACCCAGGAGGATAAAAATTTCCGGAAATTTTTAGGGTTGCCATGCTATCTAAACAAGAACGAAAACCGAATCCCCCTCGTGCTTGAATTAATTGCTGTAAATTTATCTCGTACATTAATTTTCAAATTAAATTACCCTCGTCGCTTCGCGACTCGGGTAATTTAAAAAAAAATCATGTACTCGAAAAAGGACCCCGCAAACACCTTATGGGATTTGGGTAGCGGTGGATTTTTTTGAATTTTTGGTATGATGTAGTCCATGTTATTCTCAACCAATGTTACCATTGCGCCAACTCAAAAAAATGAACAGTTTTGCTGCTAGGGGGCGTTGAAATCACCCCTAGCGCAGATTAGACTATTTATTTTTGAATCCGGTAACAATATGTTCACTTGTTTCATTGTTGCTAACGTTGCACAATATTGTGCTGTTTTATAAAAAAAATCTTACTCCCTCCTTCTTCCCCCGAACTCCTATTACGTAACGAAAAAGAAAATATTTCTTGGGTGCTTTTAAATGTATCGTCGAACGTTTAAATATGCCTTAATAAGGGAAATAGCAGTTTTGTATGATTATCCCCCCTCCCCACGAAAGACACAAAATGAAAAAAATTCGGTGGATTTTTCTGAATTTTTGATATGATGTAGTTCAAGTTATTTTGAATCGAAAATAATTGGGTGACAAACCCCGAAAATGAATAGTTTTGATGCTAGGGGGCGTTGAAATCTCATTTTGCTCAGAATAGAGTATTTATTAATATAGGCTGAAACAATTTCTCTACGTATTGTAGTTTAGATTATGCTGAACAATTGTGTGATTTCCTATAAAAAAAAAATCTGAAACCTCCCCATTACCCCCAACCCCTATTTTAAAACACAAAAAAAATTATTCTCGGCTACTTGTAAATGCAAAATAAATATTTTATCAAAATAAATGTTTTAATCAGTTCAAATGAAGGAAATCGTACAGTTGTTTAATTCAATCTCTCCCCTCTTCCTTTGAATCCACCAATAGGTGAAATTGAATCCACCAATAGGTGAAATTGAACACTACAGTTTTAGCTGATTTAAACATTTATTTTGATAAAGCATTTACAATAAATATCGTGTTTTAAAATAGGGGTTGGGGGTAAGGGGGAGGTTTCAGATTTTTTTTTATAAGAAATCACACAATTGTTCAGCATAATCTAAACCACAATACGTAGAGAAATTGTTTCAGCCTATATTAATAAATACTCTATTCTGAGCAAAATGAGATTTCAACGCCCCCTAGCATTAAAACTATTCATTTTCGGGGTTTGTCACCCAATTATTTTCGATTCAAAATAACTTGAACTACATCATATTAAAAATTCAGAAAAATCCACCAAAATTTTTACATTTTGTGTCTTTCGGGGGGAGGGGGGATAATCATACAAAACTGCTATTTCCCTTATTAAGGCATATTTGAACGTTCGACGATACATTTAAAAGCACCCAAGAAATATTTTCTATTTCGTTACGTAATAGGAGTTGGGGGGAAGAAGGAGGGGGTAAGATTTTTTTTATAAAACAGCACAATATTGTGCAACGTTAGCAACAATGAAACAAGTGAACATATTGTTACCGGATTAAAAAATAAATAGTCTAATCTGCGCTAGGGGTGATTTCAACGCCCCCTAGCAGCAAAACTGTTCATTTTTTGAGCAATGGTAACATTGGTTGAGAATAGCATGGACTACATCATACCAAAAATTCAAAAAAATTCACAGGTACCCAAATCCCATAAGGTGTTTGCGGGGTCCTTTCCGGCAATTATTCTAGCACTTGGAAGATTACAAGTGAAAATTGCTATTCTCTCGGAATTCTGGCTATTTAGGTAAAGGAACTTGATATGTCAGTTCGAAGGGAATTTAGTCATCTTTCAGGATATTTCATAATATACAGGATGTTCCATTTGAAAAAACGCACTTTCAACCTTTTTCGTATCTGGCAGTAAGATCATGAATTTTGAACGACCCTGTATAACGCAGAACAAACTTTTCTATACAGAATCAATGTACATGATCTTGATGAACTAAACACAAAATTGCAACTTCCTAAGAATCCAAATACCGCAGAAATAAACGTTCAATTCGAGCTATGTTTTGGATAAAAAAAATGGAAAATATCCAATATCTCAAAAACCGTTAGAGATAGGTATAGGGGAGTATAAAAAAGAAATAATCAGAAAGGAATAACAAGTTGAAAAATGCGGTAATATACAGAGTGACCCATTTGAAATAACAAAGATGCTGCTGCTTTCTGGTATAAGCGGCAAAGCTGCATTGCTGAAAATATTTTAGATCGATAGACCAAGAGCAACTACTTGAGAAACCAAATTTTCAGAATGATCCTATGTCCCGTTCTCCGTAAACGTCTAAGGAACCATCGACCGTGACCAACCCTGTATATCTATAACGCCTGACGGGTTCGTGGACAGGGTCACAGGCAACCACCCCGGAGCACCGAGTTCAAATCTCGTCTCCAACAACTTCTTTTTTTCAGCTATCTCGGTTGGAAACTCTCTGGGAGGATTTTTGTTTGAAAAGAAATTTGACTTGAAAACAAAATTTTGGTAAATAAAAGATTTTGTTAAGATTTTCTTATAAATAAGATCCCAGGGCCTTCAGACATCACTTATTTTTGAAAAGATGAAGACTGAAGTTCTGAGTAGTGTCTCATGTACTTTTAATACCTGCGTGCTTGTAGAGTTCGCTCTGTGACCCCTGGGCAGGTACTAGGTGAGGAAGGTACCTAACTTGAATTTGTATGGCTGATTTTTATATACAGTGCGGCTTTTTTTAGTCCCCCCCCCATGTAAACTTTTGAACGGTTCGACGTAGAAACATGAATAAAAAACCGTTTGGAGGGTTTCACCGAAACTACTTTTTGAAATAAAAAACATGGTGATTGCTCGACAGGGGTTGCGGGGGGGCACATCAACTCAAAAATTTTAAATTGCATGGGGGCTCGAGTGTCACATCGTTGAAAAGAGAATTCAATTCTCTTCACAACCATCTAATTTTTATTTAATTTAGTTGAAATTTTTTTCACAATCCAAATTCGAAATATCAAAAATAAATGCGGATCTGAAAACTACTCATACCTCGATAAATTTGAACGGTTTGTTGTGGAATAACGAAACCAAAAATATTTTGAAGGGTATTACCGATACTACATTGAAATTACTCGACGGATGGCGCTAGGGACAGATCAACTTGAAAATTTCGAAAGGCATATAAATCGATATTGAGAAAAAATTTCTCAACAAAATTCAAAAATATTCAGATGGTTGTGAAGAAAATTGAATTATCTTTTCAACGATGTGACACTTGACCCCCCATGCCATTTAAAAATTTTGAGTTGATGTGCCCCCCCGCGCCCCCTTTCGAGCAATCACCATATTTTTTGTCTCAAAGAGTAGTATCGGTGAAACCCTCCAAACTATTTTCTATTCATGTTTCTACGTCGAACCGTTCAAAAGTTAACAGACTAAAAAAAGCTGCACTGTATATATTTTGTAGTTGGTAATTTCAAAATTGTCAGACGCTTTCCATGAACCAGAACTTTTGTCAGACGCTTTTAAGCTCCACATGAAATCAAAAGTGGTTGAAATAAAAAATTGTTAAAATTTTTATTTCCGTCAACCGATTTCACCCCTACTAGTCCAAGAAACGAAGAAGCGGCCCAATGTTAAATGTGCAAAAATTAATATCCGAAAAATAAAAATATGAGCGTATAGGAAATTAAAATTCAGGATGAGTTTCTATTTCATGCGACTCGATCCTGGTTACCGAACATAACCTAAAATATTGGCAAAGTTGCGAAAAGCGGTTTTTTGTTGATAATCAAAAAAAGTTGGATTTTGAAATTGTAGGTATTGAGAAGATCTATAAATTGAATAACCTATAACTTTTTGATATCATTGATACTTATACAGGGTGTTTCTTAAGTACGTGTAGAAACTTCAGGAGCATGTTGCTGACGTCAAAATAAGAAAAAAAGTTTTTATAAACACATGTCCGCAAGTTACTCGTTTCTAAGATACAAAATGTCAAAGTTCAATTCTTATATTTGTTTTTTGTGAATAAATTCTAAAATATTTATGATATTCGAGTAAAGTTTGGTATCCCGGATGATTTTTCAATGACAAAATCAAATTTCATGTTAGTTGTGAAAAAACTAATTTCTAATTCAATTTATTTTTAATTAAAAAATCTTGTCATTCAAAATCACTTGCATCGATTATGTCAAACCTCAATAAATCAAAAACAGTTGTTGTCAGTGACCTTACCAAGAATATATTTTTTGCACAAACTTAATAATAAATATTCCCTGATACCAAACATTACCCAAATTTCAAAATTATTTTGAAATAATTCACAAAAAATAAAAATCAGAATTCAACTTTGACACTCTGTATCTCAGAAACGAATAACTTGCGGACATATGTTTACAGGAACTTTTCTTCTTATTTTAATGTCAGCAACACGCTCCTAAACTTTCTACACGTACTTAAGAAACACCCTGTATATCGGAAAAACCGTAAAAATCGGGTTTTCTATAACTCGTTAATTGGAAGGTATTGAAAATTGTTACTTACAGTTTTGTGTAGCCTATGGAAAGTCAAAAAAGCCATTTTTAAAAAAATTGATGAATTTTGATTGTTTTTCGAAATATATGAAGTTTTCTCAAAAAAGATGCTCTCTCAATATGGCTACTCTTGCTCGGGGAACGATAACGATTCTGGGCTTATTTTTTTCTGTAAGAGTTGTATTATCGAATAAATATATTGATTTTATTTATTTCAAGTGTCAAAAAATTACTTTAAAAAATTGCACAATTTTTTTACATGTTTTTTCTAAATAAATTTCTTAATTTTATTTTTATAGAAATGACTTTTATGACTTCACGCATTAAAAAAAAAATGAATTCCTACGATCACTAGGAGCCGAGATATTTTTTTTTATATCAAAAGAATTTGGAAGGCGCAATAATAGTTCATTTGCAGCATTATTGATGAACAAAGTGAGGCGTGCAGGAGAGGAGCGATGCAATTTTAGCGGGAGGCGCAGTGGGGATACAAATATTGTTGATATTAAAGACACTTTCGTCTTCACAGTGTTATTGAAAAAGAAAAGAAAAGTTATTGGTTCAATTTCAAATACTAGTGTACATGGCAAAAGGAAACGTACGTGAACAACACGCCGAGATGCTCAATATTTTTTAAGCACAAGCCACTTTGAACGCACGAAATAAGTTTTCAGTGCTGTCCCCACTCCTCCACCCGCTACAGCTATCGCGATCCGCGCCTGCACGCCTCACTTTATTCATCAATTAATAATACTGCAAATGAACTAGACATATCCTAGTATTTTTTTCATTGAAAATATAGGTATTCAACCTCAATATCCACGAAGGTGACTGATGTACGATGATTATTGTGTCTTCCAGATTCTTTTGAAATAAAAAGATTATCTCGGCTCCTAGTGATCGTAGTAATTAAAATTTTTTTTGAATGCTTGATATCATGCTAGGAATCCATTTTCATAAAAGTCATTTATATAAAAACAAAATTGAACAATGTATTTAGAAAAAAAAAATGTGCAATTTTATCAATTTTTTTTTATACTTATTCGATATACTTATTCGATAATATGAAAGAACAACTCTTACAAAAAATATAATCAATGAATCGTTACTGTAGCATCATTCCACGAGCAAGAGTAGCCATATTGAGAGAGCATCTTTTTTGACAAAACTTCATATATTTTGAAAAATAATCAATATTTATCAATTTTCCAAAGAAAGACTTTTTTGGCTTGTCGTAGGTTACACATAACGGTAAGTACCGAGTTTGAATATCTTACAGTTAACGAGTTATAGAAAACCCGATTTTTCACGGTTTTTCCGATATAACTCGAAAAGTATCACTGATATCGGAAAATTATAACCCATTCAATTGATAGATCTTTTTAATACCTACAATTTCCTAAGTTGACTTCTTTCGATCGGAGCTGTAGTTTTTTAGTTATCAACAAAAAACTGCTTTTCGCAACTTTGCCAACTTTTTAGGTTATGTTCGGTAATCACTATCGAGTCGCATGAAATAGCAACTCTGCTGAATTTCAATTTCCTATATGCTCATATTTTTTTTATCGGATTTTAATTTTTGCACGCACTTTTCCCTATCGCTTGGACTATACGCGCAACCCTCAGAAGTCTCCGAGAAACTTGTGTGATCTAGGGAAGAGGCATATACATACACAGTAGACTGGCACTCGCTCTGAAACGCATAGTGCTCTCGCGCTCTTACTCATAGTTGAAAAAGTTTTGTGTTCAAGGGGTGCTTGGTCATTACAATTTGTCTGACTGATTGAATATAACTTTGTAATAGTTGTCTTAATAACATATTTGAAAATCAGACATTCAAATATAAGTTAGGTTCATTAATTTTTTTTTTGAGCTTTGAAGCGCCTGACAAAAGTTCTTGTCGATGGAAAGCGTCTGACACTTTTGAAATTACCTAAGAGTGATATTCTACAAATATATATATATATATATATATATATATATATATATATATATAAAAATCAGCCATACAAATTTAAGATAGGTAACTCTTATTTTTAGTTATCTTTCTCACCTGGTACCTGCCCATGTGTCACAGAGCGAACTCCACAAGACGCTACTCAGAACGTAAGTCTTCATCTTTTTAAAAATAAGTTATGTCTGATGGCCCTGGGATCTTACTTATGAGGAAATCTTAACAAAATCTTTTATTTATCAAAATTATGTTATCGAGTCAAATGTCTTTTTAAACAAAAATCCTCCCAGAGTCGAGCCGTTTCCAACCGAGATGGCTGACTAGTTTGACGTGTTGGGCTGGGTAAAAAAAAAGTAGTCGTAGACGAGGATTTGAACTCGGAGCTCCAGGGTGTTTGCCTGTGACCCTGTCCACAAACCCATCAGGCGTTATAGATAAATATATGTATAATGGCTATTCAACTAGAGTAAGTAATGTTTCTACGTACATTGATTCTTTGAAATCTGAAGAATGGTCATCTGGTCAAGCTAGCAGGTAGGCATGCGAACATAGTACATACTAAAACTACTCAATCGTACACATTTCGTTCGTTTAAAAATAAGTAACGTGTGACGGCCCTGGGATCTTGGACTATTTATGATAATTCATCTGTGAATACAAGAATAGTTATTTTTGTATCTAGTGCGCGAAATGAGACTTTGGTGATCGAGAACTGATTTTTTTTTAACAAGACGCAGCCGAGAAAAAAAAACTGGCTCAACTTGTTTTTCCAAGTCAAGTAATTACTCTAACTATGAAAATAAATTGGCATTTTTTGGCAATTATTTCAAAGTGACAGTTGTTGAAAATCATTTTAAAGTGACTTTTTGTTCGCGTCAGTTTCGTGACTGACATTTATAACTGTTAAATAATGGATATTTCGAGCGACTATGAACTAAGCAGTACCTAACCTAACTTTCTTGGAGTTTGGCTTGATTGCGGAACATAAAGGTTAAAATATTAAAATCCCATATATTTTACATGCAGTGTACGAAGTAAGTATTTCACACACTACTTCGCGCATGGTGTCATGGGAACGAAGGAAAATGAAAAAAAGGGTCACTTCGCATATTGTTGTCAATGCGCGAATCTTGTCATTTTTTTGACGTTTGTTGAAAAAATAATTTTTCGAATAAATTGGGAGAACACCTCCGCACCTCTGCGAAGTAGTTCTTGTAGAAAACTTTGCCGAAAATTTTAAATATATAATTCAAGTGTCGTAGGGGGCAGTCGTTGTTTTCTGTTAGAGATTTGCCTACGAATATGCCTATTGAATAGGTTAATGCGGAAGACTGGATTATATAATCCATTTTTATTGTTATGTTAAAATGGTCTTTCGCCAAGTAGCATTGTTTTCTCAAGGAAATTGCTCTTCGGAAGAAGTGAATGCTAAAGTCGGAGTGCTCTCTGGAATCTAGAGATTGCGCTGAATTCGTACTTCAGTGTTTATCTCTGGAACTCCCAACAAATTCTGAAGTGGTTTTTCGATTTAATTGGGAGAAATAGTCTTCGATGATGATTGACAAGAACCCTGAAACCGTTACGGAGGTATTTCCCCGATTTATCGAAAAATAATGTTAGCTATGGTATTTAAAGAGCACTGAGAAAACTTTGCTGAAAATTTAACAGATAAAATTCAATGGTCGTAGGGGAAAGTAGTTGTTTTCTGTTAGAGTCTTGCCGACGAATATACCTATTGTATAGGTTAATGCGGAAGACTGGATTATACAGTGCTTTCATAAAGTGTGGACACGCTCCAATATCTTACGAGTTAAATATTTTCGGAGGCAAAGCTCGGACCGGTCGGTTTTGTATTTTCAAATCTGAACACTGGTTTCCTTTATACTCAGTATACTGTAATTCGAAGTGTAAGATATGACGTATGTGGTATGGTTGAACTCAGAAAAATATAGGCTTTCAGTTTTTGACATAAAAATATATCCTTTCAATTGAAAAAAAAATATCGAAGATGTCATATCAATTTTTCAGTTATTAATTTTTTTCTCGTTTAAAAATCAATTTTTTTTCAAGAAATTTGTTGGAAATATAACTAGCATTTTTCAATTGTTTTGCTCTAGAGAGTAAGAGCTGTCACAGAATGACATTTCTCGAAAAATGTCAACTTTGCGTAGAGATCTGAAAGCGTCAAAGGCTACTTTGGTTAGCGGTGGTAGAAAAATGAACATTTCGATACACTTGGCCCATGGAAAATAATAATCTGTATTATAACGTTGTAGGTTTCTCTATCAAAGACGGACTTGAAAAGAACAGTTTCTCTTTATTGTGGTAGAATAGTATATTGTGTATCTAGTAGTAAAAGCAATACATTCCCAGACGACAATGTAAATTGTTGGCCGAGGCGTTAAGCCAAGGTCAACAAGCATTGAAGTCTGGGAATGTGCTTTTACTACGAGGTACACATACTATTTTTTCTGAAATCGCAATCAGCATTATCAAAAACTAAGGAATTCTGCATATTGTTTGCGTGAATTCAATAACTGTCTAAAATGTAAACAAGCCGGCAAAAAATTTCTCGGATCGTTTTCTGTATGGGAAAGTACTTTTTCGGCAACCATCCGGGAAGTGTTCACTTCCAGGACACTTTTTCTTTGGGAAAGTAGCACTTGCCGGCCTCGTCCGGGAAGTACGTACTTCCCGGACTAGGCCGGGAAGTGCTCGAATTTTAATACAAATATCAATATAACTAAGATAAAGAATATTTCTGTTGGTACCTATCTTCTGTTCGAATTTCAATATATAATACAAATAAGTACTGAAATGTTCGAAATATTCAAATTTGGAATCGTTTCATCCAGTTAACAGATGGGTGAAAGTCGACCTCTCTTCGTCTCTTAGACTAAATGCGTCTCATTGATTTGTTATTCTACATGATTGCCTAAAAGATAGTGTAGGCAACACGTCCGAAAACAGTTTTTTTGGACTCGCAGACTTCCAGGTCTCGCTAACGCTCGTCCTAGAATTTGGTCTACTCGTCCAAAAAAACAGTATTTTCCGGACTTGTTACGTAAATTACTATTCCCGTACCGATTTGGTTCGAAAACGTTCCGGGAAAGTACGTTGCTTAGCAACGGACTAAAATAATAGATTAACGTATTTTGAGGCCTGAAGTTGCTCCGAGAAAGTGGGCATTCTTGAACGATTTCAGAAAAAAATATTTTGTAACTTGTGAACAAAAATCATCAATAAGGAAGGGAAGTGAAATAATAAATAATCAATGAATATGAATTGAAGAAAATAAGATTCGATAATAAGATTGAATCAGTTCTTCAAGAAAATTTAAGTTGAACAATTGAACAAGTTGAAAAAGAGTTTGATTATAGGATCATTTTCAAGAATCTTGAAATATTTAGAACATTTAGAAATATTTAAGAAATATTGAAACTTTGAGGAATCTATTCCTCAATCTATTCCTCAAAATTGTTCATTCGTATTAGAAACTAATATCTCCGAATACGATTACAGTTTTCATCAAGTTTTGATAGCGGATGCAGATGGAGTCGCAACGTTTCTGAACAAGAGTCGTATTATTAGTAAGTGTTGGACTTATTTTTTCACAAAGGCAAATTCAGAATAATAGTTTCTGACAAAATCAAATCTTTTCATATATATAATAATATAGTAAATGCAGACTCTTATCGGGGCCAATTTTTTCATTTGCATTTATGCACGTGTATACAGTGTCCTTCAAAAAGTTGGGAATCTGTAGCGATAATTTCACTCGCCTTTCCTGCAATATTAGGACCAATAAGGGACGTATGCCTCGGAAATACGCAGTTCCTAGCTTTCGAGCCGGTAATACACTTTGTCATGGCAACCACGTATCCAAACAACAACGGAAAACTTATTAATATCAACTTGCTGACAGACTTCATGTCTATCAGGCATTATCTACAACTATTGAAGAATTCACGACAATGGACATTTTTTTACTTTGTTGGTTCGTGAAATTATCTCAATAAATACTACTCGTGCTCACAATATCGATAATTCTGTCAGAAATCTTAAACTCCATCAAATTACTTTGAGTTAACTCCACTCGTCCTAAAGGACTCGTGGTGTTACCAAGCAATTTGATCTCGTTGATTTCTGACAGAATTACTATCGATAGTATTGCGAGCACTCGTGGTAGTACCCCCGAATATACAGCCATAGTTTATCAGAAATGAAGTACAAGATGCATGTAGAAGAACCTTGCTATGCATTGAAAGAAAAACATGACATATAGAAATGTGAAGTTGAGTTTGGCTCAGGAAATTCTTATTCACAATATGTGTTTTGTTATCAAATGAGTTCATAACTTTTTTGTTTGACTTTACACTCTAGAATTTTCAATTGAGTGAGGCTGAAAATATTTTTTTTTAAGTTTGTTGGAACATATTTAATTTTCATCAAAGATTAGGTACCCATTTCATTTGTCCCTATAGCCTACTTCACTAAATTGATAAAAGTTACATGAGTTACATGACCGAACTTGGAAGAATTAAATTAGAGATTTGCATGATAAAAATTCGTGAACTTTGGTAGATACGAGAAAATGTTTTATGATGTTTTGAATTATTACCTTAGTCTTATTAATAATGAAATATTCCATTCGAATGAATTTCTGTCCTAAATGATTCGTAGTTGAAAGTTAGTCGTATATTACAACTACTGGTATACAAGAGTTTTGTAGCAGTTACGATTTTTTTGATAATCTCGAAATTATCAAAAAAAATGGGAAAAAGAGAAAGTTGTATAATAGAACGATCAGATTCGATAAATATGTGCAAAATCGAAATAGAAACAATTTTTTCCGTTAAAATTATTTTCAAATTCGAATAAAGAAGCCTTTCAGCGATTACATTGAAAAAAAATTGAGAGGTAGCGAATGTCACGTGACCACTTTTCTCAAAGCACAACCTAACGCCCAAGTCGAATTTCTAAATAAATTATCAATAGATGTTTTTACCAAATGGTACCAACTCTTTGAAGGACTCTGCATATCTATTTCATTTAAAAGTGTTTTTGTTTTCATTTCAGACAGAAGTTTATACTCTACTCTACTAAAATTTTTGCATACGTGAGAATATATAAAAAAAGTTTGTTTACCATAACTCCTTGAAATAAAAAAAAGTGTGAGTACTGTGTTGAGTTGAGAGATCACAATTTTGTCCAACTTTTGGGAATTTGTGGATATTATACAGTGTGTCTCACTTCTCATGGAAACACCCCCGTATCTTCCGTAACAATAGAGGTAAAATGAAGAAACTCTCAGGACTGATGGAAATGCTCAAAATGCACCTACCACCTGAAATGGGTTGGCCTAAGTGATATACACTGCCCGCCACTCGCGATGGAACAACCCATTTTTACGGTAAAACATACTAGGGAGCAGAATAGGCTCAAAATTCCTACAGATTCGTGATCAAGACCACCAACTTACTACAGAGACACGTTTTCCCTGAAAAAATTTCAGACCTGAAAAATCCGAATTAGTCTCACTTCTCATGGAAACACCTCCGTATCTTCCGTAATTTTTTACGTAGAACCATGAAATTTACAGGATCGATAGATACACTGGAAATGAACTCACTGCACGGAAATGGTCAATCTACGTAATATACACTGCACGCCAGCAGCGAAGGAACCACCCATTTTTCCATCGCTGCTGGCGTGCAGTGCACATCATGTAGGATGACCCGTATTGTGCAGTGAGTTTATTTTTAGTGTATCTATCGATCCTGCAAATTTCAGGGTTCTACGTATAAAATTACGGAAAATACGGGGGTGTTTCCATGAGAAGTGAGACAAATTCGGATTTTTCAGGACTGAAATTTTTTCAGAGAAGAAGTGTATCTGTAGTGAGTTGGTGGCCCTGATCACAAATCTGAAGGAATTTTTAGCCTATTTTGCCCCGTAGTATGTTTTACCGTAAAAATGTGTTGTTCCATCGCGATTGGCGGGCAGTGTATATGACGTAGGCCAACCCCATTCAGGTGTTAGGTGCATTTTGAGCATTTTCATCAGTCCTGAGAGTTTCATCATTCAACCTTAATTATTACGGAAGATACGGGGGTGTTTCCATGAGAAGTGATACACACTGTAAATAGTTAGAAACAGCTATTCCTATTGAACCCAAAGGAATGAATTAAATTGATATATTGATACGTGAAATACGAAAACTATCTCATAACATTTACAATCTTTTCACAGAACTGAATACTTTGATATTCATCATTGAATTCGATGAGTGTAAATAAAATAATGTTATGTATAATTAATTAGTCAAAACTTACCAAAGTCTTCATCGTCTTGGTCAACTCTTCACGTTTCTGACTACAAAAGCTGATATGATTTTCTCATTTTTTGAATCATATTATATACCCAAAAATGCTAATGGTGTCTCGTTATAGTCTACTCACACTTATTAGAAATGAATTAAAATATCATCAGATTATTTTTGGTTGATAGTTTCAGGAGACATTTTTATCTTTACTAGTATAACAATTTAATGACAACCGTGTAACAAATGAATTTGCCACGAATAAAAAAACAATTTCAAATTCAATTCTTATCTCCAACTTTTTACAATTTGTTAATACGAGAGATGCATTTTGTGTATCTGCATCATATGAAGGAACCCCAAGGGGTATGCCAATCTTCCACATTAGTACAGAGTTATAATTTGTACTTTTGATAGTACATTGTATACAGGGTATACCACGATGAGATGACTCGACATGTATATGGAAATTTGTATCTCTGATGATCTTGTTTCAGTTAAAATACTTTCAGTTGTCTACGACTTTCAGTTATACGAGAAGTGGACCCCAACTTTGTTTTTTCTTTTGAAACACTTTGTTTTTTATTGCATTTTTAGAATCTACGGTAAATTTCAATATAACTCACTTCGAAACATCACCTGTCAAACGGGCTCCAAGTTCTCAGCTAAAAAATTGTCAGAATTTGCCTGAATAAGATCTGAAACTTCCTAAATCTTTGGTAACTTTTCAAAAATATTATACGGGCTGCTCAGGAATTTGTGCCGAATTCGGCTATCTAGAAAATTGCGTGACTATTTTTTTTTTCAAACTGCAACCCCATTTTTTTCTCAACGCCAAAAAGTAGGGGAAGTTCATTATTTCAACCCTATATCTGAATTGATCGATTTTTGTAGTATGTTGGAAAACCTTAAATTTCGGTGTGGTTATTAGATGGAATCGATAAGAAACAAATGCTGCAGTGACAACAAACAATACTTGCTAATAATTTTCGCTTAAGCATAGTGAAATTTTCAATCATTGAAAAATTAGCATTAAGTACTTTAATTTGTAAATCATTTATGTAGAATTTGAATGGAGACAATAATGTTTTATCGACATTGGTAAATATTATTGACACAATATGAGTTAATAAGATTTTTTGAATATTAGCGAAATAATATTCAACCAATGTACAATCACACTTGGATGTACAATACAGTTCTTATTTCTCGAAACGATATGAGAGTAATATTGGGATTGCAATATTTATTCTAGATATTGAAAACAATATGGAGACAATATGGTTTTATCTACAGGGTGTTATGTAATAAGTGTCCGATATTTAACAGGACGATTCCTCAGTTATTTATAAGGTAAAAAGTTCATATAAACATGGGTCCGCAAAGCCTTCAGTTTTGAGATAGAGGGTGTTGAAAATTTGTTTTTATTTTGGTTTTTCGTGAATGAATTTTGAAATAATGTCTATATTTGAACAAAAATTGGTATTTGGGGACTTCTCAATATGAGAAATTCAAATTTGATCTATGGTTGGCACTTCATTGTAGGGGGTGCCACCTACAGGTCTTTGTCTCTTTTGGGGAGTCACAACTTTTTTGTGCATGTATGTATCACATTTTCTAGAAAAAAAACATATTCCACTATCATTTTTACGTAAAAAAGGAATACCTGTTAAAAGTCGCTACAAGCAGCTTTTTTCGAGATATTTTAATTTAAATTATTCGATGTATGCGTTTGTCCAAAAATGAAAAAAAAAATTTGTTTTTTTATTCAACTTAGAAACATTTCAAAAGCTAATTCCTAATAAACCATAAATAACGGAACAGTAGATAATAATCTAATTCAAAATTACAATAAATGTTCGAAATGTCCACCTCCTGCCTGTATGCACGTATCCAATCTTCTTCTCATTGATTCTCGCACTCTTTGGAAAATTCCTGGAGTATCTTGAATCGATCTGCATGCGTTAATTATTCGATTTCTAAATTCTTCTCTATTTTGGATAGGCGTCTGGTAAATTAAGGATTTTAGATGTCCCAACAGGAAAAAATCTAAACTATTATGATCTGGTGACCTATATGATCATATTTTGAAAAGTTTTGTCATTTTAATATTGTATCAAGAGTGTTGTCCGTTGTGATATGATATTTCATATAGTACGGCGAGTGAAAGGGATTTATAACCTCACTTTCGTAAGTACACACGTGCCTAATTTCTTTCAAATCAAATAATGTTTCAATTTCAATTCATTGTAGAGTTCCTGATGAAGAGCCAATAAATGACTCGAAAGCTTGAATAGGAAAAAGAGTACACTTTTTTCCATACCCTTGTTGACTGCATACCCGAATTTAAAGGATTCTTCTTTAACTTAGACAGTCCTCTAACCTTCACAACTTTTATATATATATATATATATATATATATATATATATATATATATATATAACAGGAAGTTATTCATGACATCTACAGTCACTAGTTGAAACTTAATTTGACACGAACCAAGGAATCCAAAAGTAGAGGTTTGTCCACAAATTGACAGGCAGTCAACAATTCGTTGTTCTGACCAACCCAAGGTTCAATCAAGTTTCTAATACGTTATGAGGAACGCAAGCAGAATCTAAGTGAAAATAGAGTATATTTCGTTTTAATTCCGAGAGCTCTAACCTTTGACAGCTGTTTCGTGCTAACGCACTCATCAGAAAGGATTTATGGAGCTCTCGAAATCAAAACGAATCCACTCAAGAATTAATACCGTGAGGCAAGACAGAATATAACAGGAAGTTATTCATGACATCTACAGTCACTAGTTGGCTGCCTGTCAATTTGTGGACAAACCTCTACTTTTGGATTCCTTGGTTCGTGTCAAATTAAGTTTCAACTAGTGACTGTAGATGTCATGAATAACTTCCTGTTATATTCTGTCTTGCCTCACGGTATTAATTCTTGAGTGGATTCGTTTTGATTTCGAGAGCTCCATAAATCCTTTCTGATGAGTGCGTTAGCACGAAACAGCTGTCAAAGGTTAGAGCTCTCGGAATTAAAACGAAATATACTCTATTTTCACTTATATATATATATATATATATATATATATATATATATCGAGACTTAGACAATCATCTGGACTACATTGACAGACTGATCAGGAATCACGTGGGGACTACTCTAGACAGAGTATAGAGACCCACACGAACCCGCTGCTCACGGAGCTCCTCAAGAACAGAAGTGAGCAAGACGACAGAGACAGAGACAAATACAGACACCCCTAAAGAAGTAAGACGGAAGAGAAACCTTCGGCGACGCCAACGTCTACTTCAACAGGCAACTCAATACACAACACTTGGCCCTCGGGCTCTCAGGCCTTCAGCCAGTTTCAGGGGGGCACCATGCACATTAAGTAAAGTCATTATTAAATCATAATTAAACTCATGTCAGATATAAGAGAGTTTCAGGCCGAGAATTGGCCGAGCTCTCCATATCAAACGATCAGATTTTATTCTGTTGATCGCCAATCATCAGCACAGGGATTCTGATCTTTCGATTCGACACGAGTCGACTAGCTGTCATTTTCGACAGTCTTCTCGACATAGAGAGAGGATTGATTCTCATCACATGTCGAAAAACTAGAGAGGTAACGTATGTCTCTGCATATGCTGTCGTAATAATTTGAATACGTATTTTATGTGTTGGTCTTAGTTGTATCCTGGAAATTATTGTTAGAAATTTAAAAAAAATTGAGGATATTGCCAATCGTTAACTAAATTAAACGTCGGCGTCGGCACGAAAATGTACTATTTGGAAGGCGTCGACGACGGATTTGAAGAAAGTACATAGTTCGAGAGCTCCGGTGAGAATGACTTCCTCATAAGTTACCAAAGGTTTGAATTGGCACGTCGGCTCTACTTTAGATTGTAATTTCAAAACCGCCCGTCTGCCGGGCGTGAGCGGTCGCTTTATTAGATTTGTAATTTAAAAAAATTATTTAAAATAGCTAATAATTACCTAATTATTACCAAAACAAGTCTTTTGTGAAAATGGTCTAAGATCTTAACTGAATTGAAATCGTAAGCGTCTGCCGTTGGGAATGGTCGCTATTTTGGAGCAGACGCTGTCAAATGTATCAAAAAAACGCCATCAACTTCCTCACAGGTTACCACCATTATTTTAGTTCCAAAGTTTCACTAAATATGTTACTAACCATTCAACAGCAGACGGCAGCATATCACTGCGTGCAGAATCCGTGCAAAACAGAAGTATTCCTACTCAAGAAGACCGGAAAGAGTATTCAATTATTTTGAAAGAACGAAAAATTACTGTGTGGTAACGTTGATTAAAACACAATTTTACCAAATAGGGTTTTTAATTATCTACCATCTTGTTTCTTGGATGTCGTTACATGGGGTCACGGAACAATATTATTTCCGGTCTCTGTCATCAAACCACTTAAAGCTAGTTCACACTTTCGCAGTAGATATACTAATATACTTCAGTACCCCACTCACAAATTTAAACGTACAGGTGGTTTTGTTTTACGTTTTGTTCTATCAAGGACATTCCAACGAATAGGAGTTTCCTGTGAACCAAAGCTATTCTCAGAATTTGTAACATTATCGATCTCATTAGGAGTTTCACTTAACAATGTATTATCTGGCTCTAGAAAGCCTTCAAGTTCCTGAATTGATTCTTGTTGCTCTGAGATTACCCCTTGTTCATCAGACTCTTTGTTTATTTTTACCCCAACATTTTCAGGAATGTCAATTAATTCGTTTTCACAAACTTCCCTATCCAAAGATAAAGTGTACATCATTTACAATATCTCTAGAGTTTTCATGTAGTAATGACTTATTTGATTTTATCAACTGATCAACATGTCTTTTCCATATCAAATCTTCTTTAGTTACTCTACACAAATATATCCTATCACTCAATACCTCTTCAACCACTGCTTCTACCCAACTCTTTTTATGTGGATTTCTATAATCCCTACACCACACGCTGTCTCCTTCTTTGAATATTTCTAGCCTATTTCCCTTATAATTTTTGATCTTACTATCTACTATCTGATTAGTGCCTATTAGTATATCAAGCCTATTTCTAGGTTTATGTTTGAAAATTAAACTAGCTGGCGTGACTCCAGTAGTGATGTGAACAGAATTTCTATAATGAAAAAGAAATCTACTAATAATTGTTTCAAGAGAGGCATCTCTGTTCGTATCATCCCGCATAGCTTTATAAATTCCATTTTTAATGCTTTTTACAAAATTCTCTGCAAAACCATTCGTCGACGGATGATAAGGTGGAGAAGTAATATGTTTAACCCCGTTCATACTTAAAAACCTTGAAAATTCGCCGGAGCAAAACTGTGTACCATTATCTGTGACACAAACATTTGGAAGTCCAAATATAGAAAAACAATCTCTAAATTTCTCCAATGTCGCATTTACATTAGTGTTGTTCATTATATAAGCTTGCGGCCATTTTGAGTACATATCTATCATCATTAAAATCATTTTGCCTTTGATAGCACCTAAAAAGTCTGCATGGATCCTTTCAAATGTTGAATAAGCCCTAACAGTTGGTACTAATACAGCTTTATTCGGTTCAGGTTTAAAAATGGCACATATGTCACAAGAACTTACCACCTTTTCAATATCCTAATCAAGCGAAGGCCACCATAAATATGCTCTAGCATTGGCTTTCATTTTGCTAATACCCTCATGCGTACTATGAAGCTCAGTTAGTATCTGATGTCGCAACTTGAATGGAATGAGTGCTCGATATCCCCACATGATTATGCCATTCTCTATAGATAATTCATCCTTTCGTCTGAAGAAAGGTGACAATATTTTATTTTCAGAGTAATTTGGAAAACCAACCCTTATGAAATTGAATATCTGACTCAACTCAGGATCCTTTCTTGTTTCTGCCCGTAACTTCATTGAATCTATAACTTGCACATTTTCTAAGAAATTTAAATAGTCCAAGTTATCATTTTCCTCAGACTCCATATTTTTTGCTGGTAACCTGCTCAAAGCAGCTGCTTTGGAGTTATCACAACCTTTTATGTACTTAATAGTATAATCGAAACTCGATAAAAATAGAGCCCATCTCTGAATCCTTCCTGCGGCCATCTTTGGCAGAGTTTTGAACTCACCAAAAATTGACTGAAGCGGTTTATGATCTGAAACTATTTCAAATTTACGCCCTGCTAAATATTGGTATAACTTTTGAACTGCCCAATAGACAGCTAAAGCTTCTTTTTGGACCATGGCATAGTTTTTTTCAGCACCCGTTAACACCCTGGACACAAAACAAATTGGTCGTTCTGTTCCATCAGGCCAAACATGCAACAAAGTAGCTCCAATGCCAATTTGGCTTGCATCACAGGCCAACCTTAATGGCATTTTAGGGTCAAAATGCACTAAAATTTTATCTGATGCTATTTCTTGTTTGGCTAATTGGAAAGCATTTGCACATTCCTTTGACCAAATAAATTTTACTTCTTTCTTCAAAAGATTATAAAGTGGTTTCAATTTACCTGCTAAATTCGCTACAAATTTAGAATAGTAGGAAACCATCCCTATAAAAGCACGTAATTCACCTATATCTTTAGGTTCAGGTAATTCCTGAATAGCTTGTACCTTTTTAAAATCTGTTCCTAATCCTTCTGATGATATTTTGTGACCTAAGTAACAAATAGAACTTTGAAAAAATTCACACTTACTTATATTTAATCTAAATCCGGCCCTGTTCAGCTTTTCAAATACTGCTATTAAATTCTGTAAATGTTCGCTATCGGTTCTCCCAGTGACAACTATATCATCTAAATAGCTTACAGTACCTGGACAACCTAACAAAACTTTCTCAATAATATTCTGAAATATTGCACAAGCTGGTTTTGTACCATAAGGTAGTCTATTTACTTTATATATCCCATAAGGGGTACTCCATGCTAAAAGGGCAGAAGTTTCATCGTCCACTTCTAGCTGGTTATAAGCATTCAAGAAATCTAGCTTTGTAAATCTCTTTCCTCCACTTAATGCTGCAAAAATATCTTCTATCAACGGAAAGGGGTGATTAAAATCTTTCAAGTATTTGTTAATTGTGATTTTATAGTTAGCACAAACTCGAATATCCTTTCCATTGGACTTTAACACAGGTACAAGAGGTGTTCCCCAATTTGAGCTTTCTACTCTTTCAATGACACCTTCCTTTTCTAGCCTAGCTAACTCTACCTTTACTTTTTCTCGAAATGCAAACGGTATCTGTTGTGGTTTCCTAAATATTGGCATGGCATTTTCATTAACTGCCAAATGAATTTTTTCATTTTTATAGGTACCTAATTCAACTTTGAAAAGGTCCACATACCTGCCTAAAATTTCTTTTAAACAAATTGAGGCATCATTGTTTACATCATTCACATCCACTTTTTAATAATTTTCTAACGGCTTACCTTTATAATGAACCACATTGTCTATCAGGGAGAGCTGAAACTTAGTGAAGATATCTCTTCCAAGTAAAGCTCGTTTAGCTCCTTCCACCACAATCAATGAAAAATCTGCAGTATCTCTGCCTATTGTGACATTTACCTTGATTCGACCTTTAGGATTTACAACTGGACCATCGTAATAACGTAGCATAATATTAGAGGGCTCCAACCTACCTTCTGAAAAATATTTTTGATATAATTGATAAGGTAAACATGATAACCCTGCCCCAGTATCAATTTCCATGTCAATGAGTATTTTATTGAGAAAAATCTTGGCATTGAGAGGTACAACATATTTGTCGCTTTCAATGTTAAAGATATCAACATTCAACCTTTCCACCTGATCATTCGTCGGCGTGCCTTCAATAAAATGATTGGTCTTAACCCTAGTTTTACAGGCGGCTGCAATATGGACCTTTGTTTTACACATTGAACAAGCATAAGACCTGAATTTACAACGTTTAAAATCATGATTAGTTTTATTACAGTGAAAACATTGCACTGATTGACTTACACTCACTTCGCTCACTTTTGTTTTCTGTTCGTTGCCTTTCCCAAAATGCTTTCCTTCCTGGTTTTTATTTTGCATCTGCCTACCTTGAATTCTGTGTAGCTTATTTACTTCCACACAAGACTCTCGTAGAGCGGCTTCTTCAGCAAGTGCAATTTCTAACAATTCCTTTGTTGTCTTGGAAGGTTTTTCTTCACACAACCTGTCTAATATTGGACCTGGCCTCAATCCAACAACAAACTTGTCTCTTATTCTCTCGTCCAATGAATTTCCAAAATCGCAGTCTGCTGCCGTCCTTCTCACTTTCACATACCATTCATTGAGTGACTCGTTACCTTGTTTCAAAGAGTCAAAAATTACCCTTTTTCTGAAGACTGATACCTTTTATTTAAACTGATCATTCAGTAAGGTACTCAGTTCGTTATAGGATTTCTCATGTGGTTTCTGGGGATAACATAAATTATTCAGAATTTTATAGGACTCCTCACTTATAGATGTGATCAAAATAGCCGCTTTTCGCTCTTCTTCAACCTTGTTTGCTTTGAAGTATTGATCGAGCCTCTCAGAGAAAATTTCCCAATCATCTCCGCTGTTGAAAACCTTGAGGTTAGCCAAATTTCCAGCATTAACCACAGTGACATTAACATTTTCCCCCATTGTTTTCAATTGATCTGAAGCAAGTATTTGCAAATGTTGGGTTTATAGACTCGACTAAACTCCAACACGTTTAACTATTAACCTCAAAATCAGAACTTCTTCCGAAAATGTAAATAACTGGACAACTGATGGCTTGATGATTAGTCTTCACGAACAGTAACCTTTAATAATAATCTGCCGTTATCCTCGTCTCCAAATATGTGGTAACGTTGATTAAAACACAATTTTACCAAATAGGGTTTTTAATTATCTACCATCTTGTTTCTTGGATGTCGTTACATGGGGTCACGGAACAATATTATTTCCGGTCTCTGTCATCAAACCACTTAAGGCTAGTTCACACTGTCGCAGTAGATATACTAATATACTACATACTGCTATAGAAAAGATTCCCACGAAGATATATGCTATATGCCCCCAAATGAAATCTGATGATATTGATATAAGGAAGAAAAAAGTGACGGAGAAAAAGCTTTGTTTCTCTAGTTTCAAACGGAATCATCAGAAATTCAAATGTAGAAGTAGGAAAGCATCTGGTGTTTCAGCCTGTAAACTGTAACACAACACTACCCTCTTTTGCACAAAGAAAAACCTGAGTTATCAGTTATTCCCTCCGAGAATGTTGCTGCCGACACGGTTAGCCGCCGGTGCAAAGATTGTGCATTGTGGAAAACGAGAAATCACTCTTACTACGAATGGTGCCAATGAGATTGCATGGACCGAAAGCAATCTTGGAAATTTATGCTCTATGTGATGAAGCCTCAACGGTGATACTTTTGGATAGCAAGGTAGCAGAAAAACTTGCTTCGAAAGGAACCAAAGAACCTCTCTGTCTCCAATGGACTAATGATTATGTTTCTAAGCAAAATAACTCCCAAAAGCTCGATCTGAAGATTTCTAAATTAGACCAAGAGCCTTTTTTTCTGAAAAGCATTCGAACACTAGAAAATTTATCTATGCCGTCGCAGACAATAATAATGGAAAACTGGAACAAATACCCATTTTGAAGGGAATACCTATCAAAAGTTTCGAAAACGAAAAACCCGTCATGATAATTGGGCAAGATAACATAAACCTAATTATTCATTGACAGTTAAGATGTGGTTCAGAAAGTGTACCGCTTGCGACCAGATGTAAATTGGGATGGCAGTCCATGGTCTATCAAATCATTCGAAGGATGAGGAACATTTGAAGGCTCATATTTTACATATTTGCGAAACAGGCAACCCAGACGAAAATTCACAACAACTTGTAACACTCTTTCTATACAGAGTCATTCGGAGTACTGATTACTCCACATGATGAACTTAGTGAATAAAATTATGTTGCAACTAAATTGATGAACGAAACCGTGAATTATGTGGAAGATAGATACGAGATAGGACTTCTGTGGAAAAATTAAAGTATACAACTACCAGAGAGTACATATAGAGCGATGCAAAGATTGAAATCTGTAGAAGAGAAATGCAAAATGAATGAAAATTATGCAAATACGTATTGTTCCCAAATGAAATATTATGAAGAGAAAGGGTACATCACGAAACTAAATCACGAAGAAACTGAACCAGAATTTGCTACATTTCTCTGTTGAATAAGCCAAATAAAATCAGACTGTTGTTTGATGCAGGTTTAAAATCTCATGGTATAAGTTTGAATGACTTTCTACTAGCAGGTCCTGATTCATTACGGTCTCTCGTGGAAATATTGTGAAAATTTAGACAGAGGCGTTACGGATTTTGTAGTGATGTTAAGGAAATGTTCCACCAGGTGTTAATACGGAAATAAGACAGGAGCTCAAAACTATTTCTTTGAAGAAATCTGGAATATGTTAGTGCAAAAATATTATTTCAAATATTCAAAACTATAGTGATTTCGATATATTTCATGAACATTTGATGTTTACTTTTTCATTTTCGAGAAATAACGATAATCTATCGAAATTCACTTAGCAATAAATAAGTTTATCTGGATATAAATCGAAATGAAGTAGTAGGGCACACTGATAAACTGAGTAAACACTGCAAAATAATATGAAGACATTGAAATAATTCCCATTGACTCCTACCTGACGATTACTGTTTTCTTTTTGAATTTTGGTTAGTAACATATTTAGTGAAGCTTTGGCACGAAAATAACGGTGGTAACCTGTGAGAAGTTGATTCCACAAACATTAATTTTGGTAATAATGAGGTAATTATTAGCAATTCTGAGTATTTTTTTCAAATGATAAATCTAATAAAGCGACCGCTTACGCCCGACAGACGGGCGGTTTTAAAATTACAATCTAAAGTAGAACCGACGTGCCAATTCAATCCTTTGGTAACTATGAGGAAGTCATTTTCACAGCAGCTCTCGAACTAACAGTGTCGTTGAAATTACAGAAGCCCATTTTCAGAAATTATTTTGAATAGACAAACAAATATTTGTTGGCAATTTGTGCAATCTTTTGACAGCGTATATTCCAGAACCCAGTTATAGAATGTAACGAAACCGACATGTCTGTCGCAAACATAAAATTTTGGTAGCTTTGCGCTTTTATGCGACAGGTTTGGTTTGGTGAAGATTTTAACCTAGAAGTAAGCTAGACGAGTGTAGATAGGAAGAGCTATTAAGTTTTACTACTATTTATGTTATAGAATATTCGATTTCCGAGATCAAAATGTGGTGCTCTCCCTTCAAAGGTCAGAAAGGTCAGACGTTCTTTTGTTTCAAATGTGCAATGGCAATACTGACACTATTATTTCGTTTGGATCACAACATTTTTGATATTTGGAAAAAGCTTCGATGTCAAAAAAACAAAGTGCTGAACGTTGACCTTGGATGCAACTTTTCTTTTATTTTTTATTCCCGTGACTTACCATTAACATACATTGTAGCTTTGTCTGCTTTATATTTTAGCAATGGTTCTTATATGACTTGGTGAACATTGCCAAGAACTAAATTCTGACCAAAATGAACAGATTCTTGTTAAAATAAACAATTTATACCACTTCAATTATACCGCTTCAATTATTCCACTTTACCTATATTTTAAATCTTCTGTAAGAACTGTGAAAGACTAAATGACAACCTTTTAACCCATGAACTCTCAAATTTATAATCTGATAACTAATAAATTATCTTCAATTATGACAATATATTCGAACACTACCAAGATAAAATACTTCTGAAGAAAAATTTTCAAATTTGTTCCTTTTGTCAGTAACATTCTTGTTCCATCTAATTTATTACTCAGCTCTTGTCACATATTTCTCTATATTTACCATTCGCATTTGCGGAACACAAGCAATCTGTGGCAAAATGTGGCCATTATACTATTTTTGAAATGTCTAAACAATATTTGACCGATATCGCAAAATGTTCACATTTTATTTTTCAACAATATAACGTTTGAATATTCTGTCATTGTCAGAATATTGTACCAGCGATATTGTATCAATATCGCTAAATATTTTGAGGCCAATATTGCTTCGAGAATATTTCGCCAATAGTATTCAAGTAATATTGGATCAATATCGGCGAATGTTCAAATTTTTTCCCGCCAATATTGCATTTCAAATATTTCGCCAATATTTTCACAATATTGTACTAATATTTTACCAATATATTGTTGGTGTGCTACTTGGGACATAACTATTTTTATTTATATACGAGGATGTATTGATATCTAGTTAGCCTAGACCAGTTCCCTGCATAAACAAAATATTGCGTTACCATAGCAACGAACAATAACTCATTAGAAGTATCAGTGTAAAGTTTGACGTCAAAAAAGTAAACCAGAGTTACGCAATAAATTAAAAGAAAAAATATGTCCAACGAAATTGTGAAAATCGAAAAATTGGAGGATCGAGCCATCATCAAGTACCTGTATTTAAAAGGGTTAGGAGGTATACAGATTTACGAAGATATGCCTAATACCCTTGGTGATCAATGTCCTTCGTATGCGACCGTGAAAAATTGGACTGCAAGCTTCAAAAGAGGTAAATTTTCTATTGAAGATGATGACCGATCGGGAAGGACAGTTTCTGTGTCAGTCCCTGAAAATATCGATGCAGTTCATGACATGATTTTAACAGACCGTCGAATTGGGCTAAAACGGATATCTGAAGCACTAAATATTTCATACGAACGCGTTCATCATATAGTTCACGTTAATTTGGACATGAGGAAAATTGCTGCAAAATGGATCCCCAAATGTTTGAATGTTGACCAAAAGCGTGCAAGGGCAGTAGCATAGCGTTCGATCTGTGCTCGATATGAAAACGATGTAGACTTCTTAAATCGAATTGTTACTATGGATGAGACTTGGGTACATTCCTACGATCCAGAAACAAAGCAACAATCGATGGAATGGCGACACTCCGATTCTCCAAGACCTAAGAAGTTTCAATTCCAATAATCTGCTGGAAAAGTTCTTGCTTCAGTTTTTTGGGATTGCCATGGAGTAATCATGATTGATTTTTTGGATAAGGGTAGAACAATAACTGGAGATTACTTTTCGACATTACTGACCACACTACAGGAAAAAATTAAAGAGAAAAGACGCGGAAAGCTATCCAAAGGTGTTTTGTTTTTGCAGGACAACGCCCCTGCGCACAAATCTCATATTGCCATGCAAAAAATTCGTGATTTAGGGTTTGAATTACTAGAACACCCCCCTTATTCACCAGATTTGGCTCCGTCCGACTATCATCTCTTTCCTTAACTGAAAAAAGCTTGAAAGGTCGTAAATTTTCTTCCAACGAGTAGGTAATAAAAGCTGTGGAGGTCTGGTTTGCAGAGCAAGAAGAAACATTTTTTTTGAAAGGTCTAGAGACTTTGCAGGTTCGCTGTAATAGATGTATCCAATTAAGTGGAGAATACGAAGGCGTAGAAGGGCCACGAACAATTTTTTTTTGGAATCCTGACTTTAATCTTGGACCCCCGACTTTAATCTCGGACCCCCGACTTTAATCTCGGACCCCCGACTTTAATCTCGGACCCCCGACTTTAATCTCGGGGGTCCGACTTTAATCTCGGGGGTCCGACTTTAATCTCGGGGGTCCGACTTCAATCTCGGGGGTCCGACTTTAATCTCGGACCCCCGACTTCAATCTCGGGGGTCCGACTTTTATCTCGGACCCCCGACTTTAATCTCGGGGGTCTGACTTTAATCTCGGGGGTCCGACTTTAATCTCGGGGGTCTGACTTCAATCTCGGGGGTCCGACTTTGATCTCGGACCCTCGACTCTATTCTCTGAGTCGAATTCCGAAAATAAAGTCGGGGGTCCGAGATTAAAGTCGGACCCCCGAGATTAATGTCGGACCCTCGAGATTAATGTCGGACCACCGAGATTAAAGTCGGACCCCCGAGATTAAAGTCAGACCCCCGAGATTAAAGTCGGGGGTCCGAGATTAAAGTCGAACCCCCGAGATTAAAGTCGAACCCCCGAGATTAAAGTCGGACCCCCGAGATAAAAGTCGGACCCCCGAGATTAATGTCGGGGGTCCGAGATTAAAGTCGGGGGTCCGAGATTAAAGTCGGGGGTCCGAGATTAAAGTCGGGGGTCCGAGATTAAAGTTGGGGGTCCGAGATTAAAGTCGAACCCCCGAGATTAAAGTCGAACCCCCGGGATTAAAGTCGGACCCCCGAGATAAAAGTCGGACCCCCGAGATTAAAGTCGGGGGTCCGAGATTAAAGTCGGGGGTCCGAGATTAAAGTCGGGGGTCCGAGATTAAAGTCGGGGGTCCAAGATTAAAGTCGGGGGTCCGAGATTAAAGTCGAACCCCCGAGATTAAAGTCGAACCCCCGGTATTAAAGTCGGACCCCCGAGATAAAAGTCGGACCCCCGAGATTAAAGTCGGGGGTCCGAGATTAAAGTCGGGGGTCCGAGATTAAAGTCAGGGGTCCGAGATTAAAGTCGGGGGTCCGAGATTAAAGTCGAACCCCCGAGATTAAAGTCGGACCCCCGAGATAAAAGTCGGACCCCCGAGATTAAAGTCGGGGGTCCGAGATTAAAGTCGTGGGTCCGAGATTAAAGTCGAACCCCCGAGATTAAAGTCGAACCCCTGGGATTAAAGTCGGACCCCCGAGATAAAAGTCGGACCCCCGAGATTAAAGTCGGGGGTCCGAGATTAAAGTCGGGGGTCCGAGATTAAAGTCGGGGGTCCGAGATTAAAGTCGAACCCCCGAGATTAAAGTCGAACCCCCGAGATTAAAGTCGGACCCCCGAGATAAAAGTCGGACCCCCGAGATTAAAGTCGGGGGTCCGAGATTAAAGTCGGGGGTCCGAGATTAAAGTCGGGGGTCCGAGATTTAAGTCGGGGGTCCGATATTAAAGTCGGGATTCCAAAAAAAATTGCTCTTGGCCCTTCTACGCCTTCGTAGGAGAATATGTTGAGTAATAAAATATTTTTACATTGAAATTTTGTTTGATTCTATAGTAGGCTAAGAATTTTTCAGTATACCCTCGTATAATTGTTATATCTAATCTCATCTGTGTTTATCTTCAGTAAGTACTTTATTGTGTTTGCCATTAGCATATTTATATATTCGTGAAACAAGTGCATGGGCACTTTCCACTATTTGTCTTTATTCAAGAACATCTTATATTAATTCAAATGAATACTTCAATTGCAGGAATAAAGCTTATTATTATTATTATTATTATTATTATTGTTGTTATTACTATTGTCACTCATTATTAAAATGATCTGACGTGAAGTAGTCTCGTTCTCTACTCTTGGAATAACCGAGAAGTAACTAACTCTAAATGATGTTCAGTTTGTATTAATCATCAGTATGGGAATAATTTCGGTTGACTGCAGATTCTGGAAACGGCAACAATAAATATTATTTGTCAAGATATCTTGCAAAAAGCGATTTCTAGATGGCTAAGCCTTATGCCAGTATGATGAGAACAAAATCAGAAACTGATGAAGTTTTAATAACTGGGCGCCAGTCGACTGAGTAGTGTAATGATGGAATCAAAATAATCATTAATGTTAAGTTCAACTTTCATCATTAAGAAGCATTTTAACGGAAAAACTAATTTCAAGCCCGAACCACACCGTATTAGTCAGGTAATTCTCATAAGTGGAATTTAATATTCGTACAGAGTTTTGTTCGAAACTCATTTGCTTTGGAGGGATATTGGTGTTGAAAATTCTTTTTCGGTTTATTTATTTATTTATTTGGCTTAGAAACAAACAGACATCAATAGTCTAATTACATGTTTCCACTAAAGGAAATAATAACATGTTTCCACTAAAGAAAGTAACTAAATACTAAGATAACGAGAAAAAATAAAATTAATAAAGGTTAGTAATCAATTTTAATATATCAATAGAATCAAAATTAAATTAACAATAATTTCACAAATACTTGTGCTTATATAATATACACACACATATCGCGAACGGTAGTCTCTACTTTTACATATATATTTATGTAAGAAAATTTTAAGTTTCATAAGGTTTAAGTTTCATAAAGGATTCAATGCAATCGCACATTTCTTCATTCTATCAAATGAGCAGTTCAAAATGTCAAGTAATTGACAGGTATATTTGTTATACACGGCACAACAATGAAAAGAATAGGTTTCGGACGAAGCACTTGTAAAGATACATGAAACTTTATTTGGGACAATAAATATTCGCATTTAATCTGTTCATTGAGTAGCTTATGTAGAAAACAAATACATTTGACCACCACTCTCTGTTCAATTTTCACAAAACCAAATTCACTCCGAATTCCATAGTATGATTCATGTTTTGGAGCAGTGCCGTACGTTTTATAGTAGAGGTAAGAAAGAAACTTATTTTGTATCGTTTTAATGGTCTTAATTTCTGTTGCTTTCGATGGTTTCCATATAAGTGAGGCATACTCTAGTCTGCCCCTTACTAAGGACGAAAAAATACATCTGATGGCAATGGTGTTTCTAAATTCGTAGGTAGATCTTTTTATAAAACTCAGCAATTTCTGTGCTTCTTTAGCAACGTCAGTTATATGATTTTTGAACCTAAGATCATTTTGAAATAAGACTCCTAGGTCTTTAATTGACGTTTTCCTAATGAGATAAGAGGAATTTAATCGATAAGAGAAATGTGAGGGTGTTTTTGCTATAGTATATGACACAGAAAAACATTTGTCTACGTTGAAATGTAATTTGTTTTGGATTGACCAATTATGAATTTTATTTAAATCAGTTTGTAGCAGATGGTTGTCATTGTTGTTATCAATATTGTGGAATATTTTAAAATCATCTGCATACATGAGGCAGTCCGATGAGACTCCTTCAACCAAGTCATTTATAAATATTAGAAAGAGTAAGGGTCCCAAGTTAGAACCCTGAGGTACACCGGACTTTGCCAAGAAGGTTGATGACTTGCTCCCGCAGAATTCAACATACTGAGTTCGATTTTTGAGATAACTAATCAAGAGGAGTGTTAGATTGTCGCTAAATCCATTTACTATAAGTTTTTAAATTAGTACGTCATGATTTACTAGATCAAAGGACTTGGCAAAGTCCGTATATACAACGTCCACCTGGCCACCCCCCTCTATGTTCTTATTTATTTTTGAAATAAATGTTAGTAAGTTTGTTTCTACAGACTTGTGCTTCATAAATCCATGTTGAGATGGTGTAATTACGTTTTTCATATGCCAATATATTTTATCATATAAAATGAATTCAAATATCTTGGCAATACAATTTATTATGGATATCGGTCTGTAATTACTTAAAAGTTTTTTGTCGCCTTTTTTGAAGATTGGGGTTAGTCTTGATTTCTTAAAATCATCAGGGAAAACACCGGACTGTAATACTTTTTGGTAAATTATTATTAGTTGGTATATCAGATAATCTTTGCACGCTTTCATGAGATAACACGGGATGCCGTCAGGTCCAGCTGAACGTTTTGGTTCAAGTTTTTGGAAGGCCCGTTCGATGTCGCGTACTGTGACCCGCGTGAATGTGAGAGTATTAGTATTGGCTTGTATTATTGTGCTATTATTGCGAGCATAATCATTTAACGTTTGGAAATCATAAGTGGACTTCTGATTGTCGTATATAGAGCTAAAATATCTAGCAAATCCGCAAGCTATTTCGTCGGAGTCCTTAGTTCTAGTATCATCTATAATGTATTCAGAGACTGTCTCATTGCCTTTTCTCTTTAACTTAACATAATTCCAAAAAATGTTAATATCTTTTTGAATATTTTGTTCAATATTATTTATATAGGTTTGATGTGATAATTTAATATCATATTTAAGCTCGGACCGTAACTGCTTGAAGATATTCATATTGAGTACACCCTCATTTCTTTTTTTATGGTATTTCTCTTTGAGTTTTATTTTCTTTATTATTTCAGGGGTAAACCATAACGGATACTTTTTTTTCCTGTAGTTTATTTCTTTGTGTTTGCGAATACAGTCGTCCATGATGGAGTAAAGTTTTCTATAAAAAAGGTGTATCTGCTCATTCACGTCCTTCGATTGATGGAGTATATTCCAATCGGTGTTCCTCAAGGTATCACAAAGAAGTGGAAAATATGCGCGCTTGAAATTGTACTTATTTATAAGACACTTAGTGGAGGCAGCCGTATGTTTGGATTTTTTCAATAATTTTGTTTCAAATAACAATACGGGATGTTTCCTATCGAGAGAAACAAGTGGGTGTGATTCGTTTGTTACGGTGGAATTGTTGATATCGGTCATCACTAGGTCCAAGGTTTTACCATCTTCGTTCAAACAATTATTCAATGATTCTAGATTGTATGTATTCATCAGATTGTAAATGGATTCAATTATTATATTCCTAGTGTTACTATATTGAAAAGAAGTTCCATTTATAAGAGGTATGTTGAAGTCACCGAAAATAATGATATTGGTTTCTGGCGAAATATTATTGTCAACAATGTCAAATATTTCAATGTAGTCAGTGTAGGTTTTTGTATTACATTGGGGGGCCTATGATATAAAATCAGGAAATTCTTATTCGGCTCAAGAAGGAAGAAAACATTTTTCATTATACCTATCTGAAAACACTATATTACACACTTATTTAGCATACTAAAATAGTTATTTACGTAACAAGTGCGGAAAAGAAGTTTTCCGCAAGAGTTAGGTAATAGTTATTTTCCTAACAAGTGCGGAAAGTGATACTTTCCCGCACGCGACTGCCTTTGACCCGAACGACGCGGAGCGGAGTTCGGGCAAGCAGTCAAGGGCGGGAAAGACACTTTACGCATGAATTAGGAACATTATTTTTTCTACGACCGCATAAAGATTCAAAAAGCACATTGAAAATATATATTTTATTTCAACATACAAAACATTCCATGAAAATCCACTAATTATTATTGATATTAATGTTGAAAACACAATTTGTTGCATTCTGCAAATGCGTAAGAATAGCCGGTCCAGAGTAGTCAGTGGGTGGTAACACCAAAAAAACCTCTTCTCTGAAGCTATTCACTCCTTTTTCCTTACACCAGTTTAAAAATTGGTTGTATTGCTGTTCGTATCTTTTAGGCTAATAAAATTAAATCGAAAAAAACCGTTTTGAGGAATTAATTTCCAGCAAACTGGAAATCGTTTTAATACCTCTATTTGGTCCTAAATGCGTGTAATCTGAGTTTGCACCATCTCAGGTGGTGAGTTTAACTTTTGATAGCCAAAAAACCGCCACATTTTTGCATTTTTTTTATTTTTTTGCTTATAGCTGCAAAACGGTGCGTCGGACGGAAAATGTTATTCCATTCAATAATACGGAGGACAAAATTCTGCGTCGAATGACATCTGAAAACATCAAATTCCGTTCAGAGGTATAGCCGAAATCGAATGTTAAAAAAAAGAAAATTTCGTAGTGCGGTGCAAACTTACATTTTGCGGCTTTAAAACAGATAGTCTTATTGAAAAAATTCATTGAATAAAAGTTGTAGAGAATAAAATTTCATAATCATAGTTCCTAATAGTTAAGGTGCAATGAAGGAACGAAAACACTGCATTGATGAACAGTTTGTGGCATAAATCAATATGTAATAGGCATGCAACACAAAATGTGGCAGCATTCATGTTCGCATTTTCTTTGATGTCGATGGTCCTTCATCTGAGAAGCTCAGACGGCGCGATTGCATATCGAGGCCCCCTTCATCTGGATCATCTTCAAAGGGACTATCCTCACCTATTTCTGCTTCTACGGCAATGTAGGTCACATCCTCATCCTCGAATTGTTCTGAATTCGAGCATGACTGGCCGTTGCAGTTGAGGCATATTGTTGAACATTTCATGCCTACTTTTCGGCAGCTGCACTTGCCTGTACACTCCTTTGTACATTTGCAGGACACAGTATTGAGAATTTCAGGTGGAGCTGGATCCTTTGTGTTTATGATGGGGAGAAGACCAAGGTCTGTCCTCCACCAACCCCAGCTCAGAGGATCATTTGATCTATCATACCAGCCCTGGATTTGAAGGTACACCCGCAGAATATGTTGGGCGGCGGCTGCATTTGTTGGAGGTAGAGAGGCCAGCTGGAAAGTTGGCTTTGTTACGGATTTGGAAAATATCTCGTAGCGGATTTGGTCCAAGGAGGTCTCATCTGCCTTAGATGAATAGAGGGCTGCCAAGAACAGTTGACCTGCTGAACAGAGAACCTCAGGATCTGCATCTTCATGATGAAAAACCTTGACAGTCTCTTGTAATGTCGTGTTCTTTTCAAGAAGCTTGACAAACTTCAACTTCCCTTGGCGATAGAATGCAGAGGTTGTATCACATCCACTGATTGCATGCAGGAACAGGAGATTCTGTTTGACAACAGACGAGAACTTGAAATACTTGGGAGAGTAGAATGTGTTCTGAGAGGTTCCCTTTCCAGGTTTCATGACGTAAATGTTGGATGAATTTGGTGCTTTGGCAGTTAATATGATCAATAAATCGGTGTCTTCCCCGATTATGATGACCGTCGCAAAATTACCTGCCAATTCAATGGCAGTGTTGACAATAAGTGTGTCAGCATCCTCAACACTTTGCCTTACTTTGAACCCATGCTGTACCAATTTTTCACGCAGCATAAAAATAAGCCGTTCTTTGTTATCTTTTCCATGAATCCGTTCCACCCTGAAACGTTCGGGTGGTCTCTCCATTTCCCATACAACCACAAGAAGTCGCTGGCTGAAGGTTTTACCACATCGATTGGGTTTCGTACGTTCATATCATAGATACAAATTGACTTAAGGCCATCCTGCTCGGTTTTTTGAAACGTGACCAAGGGTATGCTTCCGATTGCCCCAGTTGCCTTGGCTTTGGGTACCTTCTTCAATCTTGCAATTCTTGCCTTTGACCAGGCTGAGGTGTGAGGGGTTATACATTGAACCCACCCATAGCATGCCACGTGTTGGAGCCGTCAATCGTGTCTACGTTAACATCAGCATTGTCACGCACCCACTGGCTAAAAGAATCTTCCAGAACGACCTGCGGTGGGTCTTGAAGGACAGATGCTTGAAACAGTTGAACTTCGAAATATGAACAAGAAAACCCAAGACTTGACAACACATCCAAGAGTTCTCTTGATCCGTACTTCTGATGAAGCGTTGCACCAAGTCCTATGAGCAGTGGCGACAGGAAGGACCGCGGTCTCGCAGCATTAATTATTGCGTGAGCAATAGCACAGGTTTTCGTTTTTTGTTTAGGCCGAGCGGAAGTTGTTTTTCCCTTTTTGGTGTTTACAATTGACCCTACAAGCACCTTAAGGGTTTCTGGAATGTCATTCTCAACGTCCTTCAGAAATTCGTCCACTTTGGGGTAAGTATCAAGGGGATAAAACACTGACCTAATATCCTCGCGGACAATGTCAGCAGCTGCTTTCACTATGCGAAGTCGCTCTTCTTTTTCGTCGACATTTCTGGAGTCATACCAAGCCTGAGTTAAAATTTTGTAACCTGTATTTCGAAAGCATATTACCGGTGGCTTATTTTTACCCCTTCCGCTAGTGATAATAAGGTCGTCTTCATACTTTGTTTTCAGCTTTTTGAACAGGGATTTATGAGTCGGGATAAAGCCTTCGAAGTCTTTCAAAATTTCTGACAAAGTAAATTGGCATTGGTCTTCATTTTCCTCGATGTAATTGCAAATATAGTTAAATGCCAGAGACACATCTTCATCTTCAGGTCGACCAACTGACGATCCAGTTTTTGCATCTTTTTTCAGAAACTTGATACTGCAGGAGCGGTGGTATCTGGCCTCTACCGCAACTAAATTATTTTCAAAACGAATTCTTTCAAGTACCTCTTCATCCTGCCACCATTCAGCTGCAGCCAAGAGGGAATTTTTGAACTCAATTGTTGACACATACTGCACGGTAACTCGCCTCTTCAGAGGCTTCTTGCTTTCTCTGGCCACAAATTCCTGTGATGCGTCTTCCCCACAGATCACACATCTCTTCTTAAAATCAAAAGTCGGGACCCTCTCTCTATGCCTCTTGGGGTTTTCTTCTTCACTTCTTTTCTCCTTTGAATATATTTTCCTGCAACGTGAATCACTACTGAAGTAAGACCTTGAAGTTGAAGGTGTTTCTCATCCTTCCTTGCAATACTTCTTTTTATCAATGTTTCTATTCCTCGTTCTTTTACTGTAGTTAAGGCCTCATCATGTAATGGTTTGTAACAAATTAAACACTTCGGGTCATTCATGTTTGTAGGTGTTGAACACGCCAGATAATAGAACAACAATAGAACACTTCCTTTCAAGTATAATCAACTTTTCACTCTGTAATTATCAAATCAGAGACACGAACTTAAAAGTAAAAAAACAGACTTTTTTCTACAAACGTCAATAAATGACAAGGTGCACGCATTGATAACAATGTACGAAGTGACCCTTTTTTTCATTGTCCTTCGTTACCATGACACCGTGCGCGAAGTAGCAAAGCATTGTGCGAAATAGGCACCTATTGCGAAATAGGTATTTTGCACACTGCATGTAAACTATGTGGGATTTTTATATTTCAACCTTTATGGTTTATGGTACTCAATGCAAAAAATCCATGGAATCATTTGTTTCTGCATGTTTAGGTAACAATAATTAAGGCTTTTAAACTTTTTTCAAATTGTGACAAAATTTTACACTACCTAATTTTATTTATTATTTACAATGAATTTTGTTTGGCGTTTGTAAAAAAAAATTTGTTTGCAACTCGTGCGCGAAATACTTTGGTGATTTCGACTATTTTTTAACTTGGCTGCGCCTCGTTAAAAAAATCAGCTCTCGATCACCAAAGTAGCATTTCGCGCACTAGATGAAAAATAATTATTGATGCAAAATTTGGGACCGAAGCTGAACCGGGCATTCAGATATCCGGATAATTGGACAAATCAAGAAAACTTAAACATTTGGACATCTATCTATATAACGTAAAATTTTATTCTCTACAACTTTTATTTTATGGGTTTTTTCAATAGGAGTATCTGTTTACAAGATATGTCGTCTTGGAAAGCCGCAAAATGTAAGCTAGCACCGAACTACGAAATTTTCTTCTTTTTTAACATTCGATTTCGGCTATACTACTAAACGAAATTTGATGTTTTCAGATGTCATTCGACGCAGAATTTTGCCTTCTATATTATTGAATAGAATGACATTTTTCGACCGATGAACCATTTTGCAGCTATAAGCAAAAAAATAAAAATAGTGCAAAAATTTGACGGTTTTTTGGCTATCAAAAGTTAAGCTCAACTCCTGGAATGGTGCAAACTTAGATTACACGCATTTGGGACCGAATGAAGGTAATTAAATGATTTCCAGCTTGCTGGAAATTAATTCCTCAAAATATAATTATTTTATTGGCCTATTTCTCGTGATTTACTTGGTAACAGGTCTGAATTTAGCGAGTTTTCCCGCACTAGTGCGGGAAAGTGATACTTTCTAAACTAAAATGAGTGCGGGAAAGTGGGTAAAAACGCACGGTCGTAGAAAAAATGTTTTTCCTACGAGTGTTTTTGTCCATCTTATTTATGAAAAAAAAATAAAGATTTTCATTAAACAAGATTTTATAATAATGCTACAAAATGACACATAAGACAGAATATTTACAAAGATCATTTAGTTAGTCCTAAATATCCTCATTTTCAACAATATAAAAATCGTGCAGAAAAGTGGTCATTAGCCATGTGTTCTGGTAGGCCTTGTTACTAACTCCATACGCCACCTTAGGAGCAGCACTGTTAATTGGAGCGTAACCGTGAATCGTGCAGGACTCACCCAGTCGAGCCACGAGATTTTAATAATTTAATAGGTCAAATTAAATTAAAAAATCCCAGCTGCAACTGGGGCTCGAACTCCGGACCTTTCGACTCAGAGTCGGACGCTCTAACCACTGCGCCACGCTCCCACATAAATCTAGTCTATTAACGACTAACGACTGTTTGTTAATAACTTTCCGATATTCCGTATTTTTCATAAAATTAATTTCAAAATATAAAGTAATTAAGACATTATCAAAATAAATAGTGATATTTGAAATCTGACAGGATTTGACATGGTATTATAGCAACTAAATTAATATCTGAAATAGCTCAGTTGGCAAAGTAAGAGAGCAGTCGTTCTACGCTGGTTAAATGGTTAATGGGGTAGGTGGTTCGAATCCTGGGGAAGTTACTTTTTTTTGTTTTTGTTTTGAAATCGATGAGAGTACTTACTGTTCAATTTTCGTTATATTTTTCAATATTTGTATATTCAATGACGTCATGAGTGTTTTTGATAAAATCTGTTAGTTACTTTTTTTTGTTTTTGTTTTGAAATCGATGAGAGTACTTACTGTTCAATTTTCGTTATATTTTTCAATATTTGTATATTCAATAACGACATGAGTGTTTTTGATAGAATCTGTTATGAAAAAAATAATTCGCTCGTACTACAAAATTTCATTTACCTACCTACTCGTGGGAAATGTATGTCATTTCATGTTCATTGTACAATATAGTTTTTTTTGTTTTTGTTTTGAAATCGATGAGAGTACTTACTGTTCAATTTTCGTTATATTTTTCAATATTTGTATATTCAATGACGACATGAGTGTTTTTGATTTTTTTTTGTTTTTGT
This sequence comes from Chrysolina oricalcia, assembly GCA_944452925.2. Classification (NCBI taxonomy): domain Eukaryota; kingdom Metazoa; phylum Arthropoda; class Insecta; order Coleoptera; family Chrysomelidae; genus Chrysolina; species Chrysolina oricalcia. The sequence continues at coordinate 13,379,142 of OX101816.2, forward strand.
TTTGAAATCGATGAGAGTACTTACTGTTCAATTTTCGTTATATTTTTCAATATTTGTATATTCAATGACGACATGAGTGTTTCTGATAGAATCTGTTATGAAAAAAATAATTCGCTCGTACTACAAAATTTCATATACCTACCTACTTACAACACCCTTTTTGCTAAAAATAATAGTATACTATAAGACGGAATGAAATATCAGTAACTCATTCTTAGCTTTATGATGCCCAAGGGAAGCAAGGGAAGAGGGAGAGGATTTTAAGCCGCTCTCATTCTTGTTTTTCTGATATTTCTAATATTAATAGTCGATTTTAGCATTGAATATATTGACCAGAGAGTAGAGGATTTGGATAGTTCTTCAAAATATGCCAAAATTATATTTTCAGAAACACTTTTTAGTTTTGTATTTTTCCTTCCAATCCATAAACTGTTTGTATGCATTTTCACATTTTCCTCTTGAAGTTGAAGGTAGTAAATTCAATGACAATTAATTAACTTGTTCTCTTAGTTCTGGCGGAGTATTTTCAATTTCAGAACTGTCGCTATCCATTTTACTTCAATCTCATTAAAAAATGACGGGACATTAATATTTTACGAATATTTTATGCTTGACGTTTGTTGACATTCAAATGATTCGATAGATGTTGCTCCGTTGCCTAGCAATGGATAGTGTGTATGTGGGTATTTGAGACAGCAGTAGTGATGTCTATGATTTTTGTTCAGAATATTATGAATTTGTACGACAATTTCCCTCATATTATATAAACCAATATACTTTGTCTATTCATTCTTGAAGTTGCCTGATCGAATATCCCTTCGAAATGCAGAATTTTCAAAATATACTTTCACCTTGCTGTCACGAAAACTGTATTGCTTAGAAATTAGGTACTGAAAAATTTTGGCACAGAAATGTCACTTTGTGGCACAGAAATGTCACTTTGCGGCACACTAATGTCAAATTTCAATTATTGTGAAAAATAATCAAGGGTAATATAACAAGACCTTGATAAATAGTCGACTATTTTTATTGCATCTAAATTTCGACTGTATTTTATAATAATTTAACGAGACATTATTTTGGCATTAATAATCTGATGAGAGCCCGAGAGCGAAGCTCGAGGGCTTTCATCTCTGATTATTAATGCCAAAATAATGTCGAGTAAAATTAATAAATACAAGAGAAATTTAGCAGCAATAAAATAGTCGACAATTAATCAAGGTCGTGTTATATTTGTGAAGATTATTTCTTGAATCTACTTCTTTACATCAGTCGTATGAATGAATGAAAATTAAACAATTTGGAATAATTTATTCAAAATATCAAGAACAAAGCACAAAATGTAAACAAAAACAGCACCATCTTTATAATTTATCAATTGAAATTAAAAACACAATTATTGTATGTGACATTTCCACCATGCGTAATTTGTGACATTTGTTCAGCTTTTGAAGAACTTGCAGTATTAACCGTAGAGGGTCCACATTCATTCTCTTATACAGCTTCAACACGATTGATTTTATTTGACGTTTAATATGTATTCATTTAGAGTACTGTCAGATGCTCAGGCTCCTTGATATGAGTATCATGCTGAATAGTCGGTGACTATTGTGCATCATGTAAATAGTCGCTAATAGAGCGTGTTGATTGGTCCTGTCAAACAGGAAACAAACGTATGATTGGTTGATGACTGATATTTAATAGACGAAAGAAATAATCATGTTTGCGAACGTAAAACTATGCAGAAAAGCATGTTTTGGAGTGTGGTTGTAGAAAAAAGGGTTTTTCCGTGCGCTGGTATCATTATAGCTGCCTATTTACATGTCAAAATTAAATAATATCTCTAAAAATCGCAAATTGTTTGAATATTTCCTTACCAACAGGGTAAATAAAGCTTGTTTTGTGGCAATTTCTGGATATTTTTGTACCATAAATATTTCAAATAATAATACCTGTTTTTGTTCCTTCATTATTAAAAATAAATGTTTCTTATCAATCTGTGGTTTTCAGGTAGATATAATGAAAAATATCGTTCATTACTCGTCAATAAATGCTTTTTCCGTGCTTGCACGACTTCCCGTGTTCGGCTTCGCCTCCCACGGGAACATGATAGATAGATAGATATATAGATAGATAATTTATTTTCCGCTGAATGTTACAATACAGCACATTATGGAAATCGTCAAAATATTGATGGTCAGTACATTATCTAAGAGCTGACTGACTAGGTACAAATATAAAGATAAAATAAAAATTATATTAAAACTTGGTTGTAAAATTGTAATGCTAATGCAAAACTTAACGTCTAAGAGATCTGTGAGAATATTAAATATAAAACTTTGGTACACACTAAAAATATAAAATAAATTAAAAACTGTGATGGGTATTCTATCAGGTTATCGTCCATGAATTCCTGCACTTGATAGTAACCTTTGTGTTCCAAAAATACTTTTAGATTATGTTTGAGTTGGGTGATGTTGAAGAAACTATATTCTTTTATGGTACATATTTTATCGTGCTAGGAATCGCACGTTAAAAGGTAAGACCTCGTTAATCCTTAGCTCGCACAAGTTTCGACTTTTGAGGGCTGCCGTTCGTAAGGGGACGACAGCTGGTTAACGGCAAAAAAAACAAACAATTTAATCCCGATATAATTGTGGTTTTCTTGTCCAATTGACAGACTGGAGAATGGCAGTTCAATTTTCTCCTTATTACGAGTGTGGTGGTCATGGATATCCTTCCTCGCTAAGAGTGATTTATTCTAATTTTTTTATACAGGGTGGGTCACGGTCAATGGTACCTTAGACGTTTACGGAGAACGGGACATAGGATTGATCTGAAAATTTGGTTTCTCAAGTATTTGCTCTCGGTCTATCGATCTAAAATATTTTCAGCAATGCAGAGTTGCCGCTTATATTAGAAAGTAGCAGTATCTTTGTTATTTCAAATGGGTCACCCTGTATATTACCGCATTTTTGAACTAGTCATTCCTTTCTGATCATTTCTGCTCCATACTCCCCTATACCTATCTCTAACGGTTTTTGAGATATTGGTTATTTTTCATATTTTTTATCTTAAACATAGCTCCAATTGAATGTTTATTCCTGCGGTATTTGGATTCATAGGAAGTTGCAATTTTGTGTTTAGTTCATCAAGATCATGTAAATTGATTCTGTATAGAGAAGTTTGTTCTGCGTTATACAGGGTCGTTCAAAATTCATGATCTTACTGCTAGATACGAAAAGGGTTGAAAGTGCTTTTTTTTAAATGGAACATCCTGTATATTATGAAATATCCTGAAAGATGACTAAATTCCCTTCGAATTGATATAACAAAACAAAGCTCAATTTCCTAGAACATTCAGACACTAAGTATTCAATATGCCCAGAGAAATTGAATATACCAGAGAAAAAGATACCTACCAAGATCTTTCATCTCATCTTTTCTCCGCAGACTGGTGCCAATAATGTAATAGTCATCGACAGTTGGTGAAACTCATTATTTTTCATTTAGCTTCGACAATTTTTTCAAATGGAAACCTCAAACTTTCATCACAGATTCTCGAAAAGCTCATTTTTCACGTGAAATAGGCTTATTTTTTGTTATACGGGGTGCCTGAAAATGATTAAGGCGTGTTCTAGCTTTTAAACCGATTTCAGTCAATGAAGTAGTGGATAAATTCGTTACAATCTTATCAAAATACTTGTTGCGGAAAACGATAACCGACAAAAATGTCTGGGGTTTTTTGTTTTGAATTATACAGAGCTATTCAAATTCGTTTGTGTACATGGGGATCTCGTAAACGATGAGAGAGAGAGTGTCGGTTAAATCGTAGCAAAGTTGCGTATTTTAGAGACCTATTCAATGATGTTAAGAAATCGAATTCAGCTCTTTTGGTTCTGGAGTATACAGGAAAAACAAAAAAAATCCCAAATAATTTTTTTGTCTGTATCTTCTTTATTCGCAGACATATTGGAAATCTGTCCACATTTTGCTCTTGGCACTTGATGTGGGCTATCAGAATATGTCCATGAATCTTTTATACAGGGTGTCATCTGACTTGGGCCACCCCCATCTCTGAATGTTTAAATACGGACCTGTATTTTTTGTTTTAGTTTATGGATCGTCGACGTCCACTTCATACTGAGGAATTAAATTTGATTTTATATTTCGGGATATTTCGGTAATATTTTACTATAATTTGGTGAATTATTCCCTTTCAAATTACGGCCATGGAAATTGGTTGACTGAGTTGAATAAAAACACAGTAGCAACTTTCACGTCTCTCCATTTACCATAGTATTTTTTGACAGTATTTTTTTCAGTTTTAGGTACCAATTCATATTTCTTCACATTTTGCTGAAAAAGAAATGATAGCAATAAAAACATCCGAAACGAACACAATTATAGTAATGAAAATTGAAATGAAGTGATTTATATACCTACACAAAAAAATTAATAGCGCAATAAATTTTTTTGAACACGTTTTTTATATTATTTATTGCCCTTAATACTCTTCTTCGCTGCATTGTTGCGGAAGAATTCAAAATCCTCAATCTCAAGTCTTCCACAGTTTCTTGCATAATAAGTGATTCTTGAAGATAGAAAGATCATAACACCACATTTTCGCTAGTTACTATAATGCTTACCTATAAGTTACTAATGTCTTCAGTTACTATGTTTAATACCGATGAAATCTCAGTAGACTATGAGAACAATTGTCAAAAATATTTTGACATTTGTCATATTTGTTGTATATCTTTGAGTTTATTGGTGTAAAAATGATGTTTTCCGCTGAAGAAAAACGGGATATGATGAAAATTCATTATGAAAACCATAGAAACAGTTATGCTAGAGCCCAACGGTATGGAAATTTATCCCGAAAGGCGTCAACCGCATGAAACTTTGTTCCAGAAATTAGACAAAAACCTCAGCGAATTTGGATCATTCAATAAGCTTCGCAAAAGTTACAGAACTTCAGCCAAAATAGAGGAAAGTATTGTTGAAGAGTAAGTTTTTTTTTTATTTTAATAAACTCTCAGTAATATCACTGATTTTAGAATAATGAAAATTCATCGAAATCATCGGTACAAATTGCAGATGAATTGAATTTGCCTCAAACGACAGTTTGGCGCACTCTCAGGAAGCATAATTTCAAATGTTACAAAATTAAAACGGTTCATAAATTATATCTAGGAAATCCCGAAAGAAGGAAAAATTTCTGCAACTGGTTGCGTAGACAAATTGTGAGAGATCGGAATTTTTTTAATAACATGGTTTGGCCGATGAGAGTCGTTTCACAAATTGCAGTGTATTCAATAGGAATAATGAACATGTATGATCTCAGAATAATGAAAATAATTTCAGAGAAGTTCGTCCTCAAGTGCGATTTGGATTTAATGTATGGGCAGGAATTTTTGATAATAAAATTCTTGGGCAATATATTTTCCAAAAGACATTGAATGGCGAACGTTATGCAATTCTTAAGGACCACCTTCACTGAATACCTCGAAGATATTCCAATAGGTAGGTTGAATGAAATCTGGTTTCAACATGATGGAGCTCGTCCTCATTGTACAAGAGAGGTTAATCAGTTTCTGAATACCACATTCAACAACAGTTGGATAGCAAATAATGGGCCAATGAGATGGCCCGCAAGATCACCAGATCTTACGATCAATCAATCAATCAATCAATCAATCAACAATGCAGCAAATCAGTGTATTTAGGGCAATAGATAATATGGAAAAACGAATTCAAAAATGTTTCGTAATGGAAGGACTCCAATTCGAACATTTATTGCGCCATTAATTTTTTTGTGTATATAAATTACTTCATTTCAATTTTCAATGCAATTATAGTATTCCTTTCGGATGTAATTATTGCTATCATTTCTTTCTCAGCTTATCAAAATACATATAATCAATCTATTTTTGTTGTAGATATGTTTCAGATAATCATAAAAAGTTTTGCTATTCGAAGTTCATTGTAGAAAACGCTCAAAGAGCATTGAAAATGTGAAGAAATATGAATTGGTACCTAAAAGTGAAGAAAATACTGTCAAAAAATACTATGGTACATGGAGAGACGTGAAAGTTGCTACTGTATTTTTATTTAACTCAGTCAACCAATTTCCATGGCCGTAATTTAATAGGGAATAATTCAACCAATTATAATAAAATATTACCGAAACATCCCGAAATATAAAATTTAATTAAATTTCTCAGTATGAAGTGAACGTCGACGATCCAAAAACTAAAACAAAAAATGCAGGTCCTTATTTAAAAATTCAAAGATGGGGGTGGCAGATGACACCCTGTATAAAAGATTCATGGGCATATTCTGATAGCCCTCATCAAGTGCTAATAGCGACGTGCTGACAGATTTTCAATGTGTCTGCGAATAAAGAAGATACAGGCAAAAAAATAATTTGGGATTTTTTGTTTTTTCCTGTATATCTCCAGAACCATAAGGGTTGAATTCGATTTTTTTATATCATTGAATAGGTCTCTAAAATACGCAACTTTGCCACGATTTAACCGACACTCTATCTCTTATCGTTTACGCGATCGCCATGTACAGAAACGAATTTGAATAACCCTGTATAAAAACTAAATGTATAGATGAAAAAAAAATCAAGGTGCCTTGTTTCTGCAATTATTATATGCTGCGCAGTAACGAAATAACCGCAAATTCGCAAGTCTGGATTCGTCATTTGACGAAATTATAGTTTTTCGCAATTTCAATTTACCAAAAGGACCTTGCCAAAAGTCGTCGCCAGCTCTCCAGCTATAAGGGATTATAATTTACGCAAACAATCGCAGAAGAATTTTTTTTTATTTGGGTCCAGTGGTTTATGTTACTTTACTGAGAAAAAAGTTGAAATAAAAAAAAATTATATTAATTCATCTTTATTTGAGTAAAAGTCACACTCAAAAATATCACTCCTCCCGAAAACACATCAATCAGTGTCCTTCATGTCAATGCCCATGTCCATGCCCATGCCCATGTCCATGCCCATGCATAAGCCCATGCCCATGCCCAAACCCATGACCATGTCCGAGGCCAGTGTGGGTGGTGAATTCTTTTGTTTTCTTCACAACTTCTCCTTGAAGTGGATGGGTTGCAGTTATCACACTCGCGGATATTGTTTTAGGCAGTGTGTTTCCTGCGTCCAATAGACCTGCGGGACAGGTACAGTATCTAGTTCCTGTCACAGGTACCACACCCAGCTGATAGAAGTAGTGAATGATATACTTCGGTGGGAGCGTGCCTGTATTGAAAGGAGGAATCATGAATGAAGGATCGTAACCGTGGATGTGAGAGGGGTTTACGTCACTGTAAGGAGGGAAGTTGAAAGGGTTCTTGACACCATTGATATAAGAAGGATTCATGCCACTGCTTGTAAGGAAAATGGAAGGATCTTTGATACCATTGATGTATTCGAAAGTATTCATGCCAATGCTGGAGGTAGAAACGGAAGGATCGTTCATACCAATGGACCAGTGAGGAGGAAATTTACCGGTAAGACTTCCAGTAAGACTTCCTCCAGTAAGACTTCCTCCAGTAAGCCTTCCTCCAGTAAGACTTCCCCCAGTAAGACTTCCTTCAGTATGACTTCCTCCAGTAAGACTTCCTCCGGTATGACTTCCTCCAGTAAGACTTCCCCCAGTAAGACTTCCTTCAGTTTGAGTTCCTCCAGTAAGACTTCCTCCTGTAAGACTTCCGGTAAAACTTCCTTCGGTATGACTTCCTCCAGTAAGACTTCCTCCAGTATGACTTCCTCCAGTAAGACTTCCTCCTGTAAGACTTCCGGAAAAACTTCCTTCGGTATGACTTCCTCCAGTAAGACTTCCTCCAGTATGACTTCCTCCAGTAAGACTTCCTCCTGTAAGACTTCCGGTAAAACTTCCTTCGGTATGACTTCCTCCAGTATGACTTCCTCCAGTAAGACTTCCTCCAGTAAGACTTCCTCCAGTATGACTTCCTCCAGTGAGACTTCCTCCGGTACCTCCAGTAAGACTTCCTCCATTAATACTTCCTCCAGTAATACTTCCTCCAGTAAGTCTTCCTCCGGTACCTCCGGTAAGACTTCCCGTAAGACTTCCGGTATGACTTCCTACGGTGAGACCTCCTCCAGTAAGACTTCCCCCAGTAAGACTTCCTCCAGTAAGACTTTCTCCAGTGAGACTTCCTCCGGTACTTCCAGTAAGACTTCCTCCAGTAATACTTCCTCCAGTAAGTCTTCCTCCGGTACCTCCGGTAAGACCTCCAGTAAGACTTACGGTAATACTTCCTTCGGTAAGACCTCCTCCAGTTAGACTTCCTCCAGTAAGACTTCCTCCGGTATGACTTCCTCCAGTAAGACTTCCTCCGGTACCTCCGGTAAGAATTCCGGTGTTGAAGTGGGGAAAATTGGCAGATACACAGTGCCTTTGCGGGTGCTGCTGTTGTTGGTGGTGGTGGTGTTTACCTGGAAACGCAAATGTTTTTCTTTGTTTTACTACATTTTGCCCCTTACCATGTGTATGTGTATGCGCTTCCAACTTTCCAGAAATTGCTGCTATAATGCCAAAAAGTACAATCTGAAACAAAAATTTCTTCAATTACAGATATATTGAATCGATATATCGAAGGGAATATGAGATAAATGGGCCGTATTCATAATACTGAAGGACATCCTTGTGAACATAAGGTAGAAGTTTATGGTTTTGAGTTGAAGAAAAAGGTAGGAGTATAAGCATTTCCTTTTATTCGTATTCATAATGATTACCTTATACTTGCAAGAACATCCTCCAAGAATTAGTAAAAGGTGCATGGTGGTTTGTGACTGCCACAGCAGGTTCCAACCTTTTGCTATGGTTTGTTTATTTTCGGTATTTCTTTCTTATCGGTATTATTAGAGTATAGTACTTCGATTAGAGAAGATGTATTCGTCAAGAAGCGATAGTGATAGTACAGAAAAAGATAATGCTACAACCGAACTGCAGTTCATAGTAGATGCAATTGCCAATGCCACCGTGATTTTGAAAAAATCCCAAAGATCAAAAGTAAAAGCTAGAAAGGATGAGGCTACTAGAAATGTTACCAGGAAGTACGAGGTGACATTTGGTAAGCAATGGATGGGAAAGGCTTTCTAAAGAAAACAGACAATATGAAAGGAAGGTTGGAGAAAACACTGGAAATAGAGCAAGCAAACTTTTGGAATGGCATAAAAAGTTATTGAGGCCATGGAAGGCGATAGTGATCCTATAAATGAAAGAATCGGAGACGGACTGCAAATTGGTTTTGAATATGAATCTACTCAGCATAGAGTGAGTGAAGCTTGTACTACGCTGGCGAAGAGGTCAATCAACTTCGTCAGTATTATCATTGTCATCTTCTTCTGGCACTTCTTCTTCAGGTGTTTCAAAGTCGATGTCTTTCAAAGTTTTTGCCACGTTATGGAGCACAATACAGACAACAACTATTTTTGACCATTCTCTAATTTCACTCGGACAAACATGTTGCAAAATAGGAAATCGACATTTCAGTTGACCAAAACAACATTCAATTATCACTCTCTCTTTTTTCAAGATTTTATTATAATCTAGTTCATCACCTGGAGCGGGATTACTGAATGGAGTCATGAGCCAAGGTTCTATACCATATCCATCATCAGCAAGTAACACGACGTTGTTTTCATTTTGTAAATGAACCTTTATTTATGAAATTCTCCATATTTTTGAATTGTGGATCGATCCATGCCAACTAACATTCAGTGTGGGGTGACCTTTTCGGTTAACATACTCATCACCAAGGCGATTTGGTTTAGTATTCCGCCAACTGCTGTCGGAAACCTGCACTTGCTTTGCCATAACTCTTTCGCATCCATAAGTTACTTGTTGGTAGACGGAACCTTTATACAGTAATTTGATTGCGCCACTATGCTGTCAAATACCGGAGTCACTGTACGAGATACTGTAGCTTCTTACACCCAGTTCGTGATCAATGTCTTTCTGATACCCAGGGTCACTGAGTTCTAGTAAACAACTGCATTTTATGACGGATGATAACGCACCTTCTGGAGCATTATTTATTCTCAAAATTCTGTTGGCAAGCTATTGCTCATTTACCTCTTCAAACCGGTATAGGTAATTATTTGTAATCACGAACAGGTGTTGATAAACGCTACTCGTAATGTTTAATCCTCAGATCAATAAGTAAACATAGATGGGCCCGATGCTACGTAAATATCATTTTCACTGAACCGAAGGTAATTCTTGTGGAAACTGTTTTGTTTTGGGTTTTTGACATTCGAACCAAAACAAAAAACCTCTAGCACAGTGCCGTGCTTTTTTAAGGGGGTCAAAATTACTTATGCAAATGCAGTACCTGTGAGCTGCAACAAGTTATGTCGCGGTTTTGTCTTGAAATTCCTAGGGTCAATAAAAAGCCGGGGGTTGGCAGCAAATAACTTTTTATCAAAATTTGGGGATTCAAGATAGCGGATTAGTTTTGTGATTTATGATGATATTCTTTCCTTAGTTGGATTCTAGAAGTTTTCAGCTATCAAAAATAAAGCATTATTTATGGTCAAAAGTAATTAATTCGAGAGAGGCAACAAGTTTTTTGACTATATTTCAAGTTTGGAGTCTGGGGGTTTATGTTGTGTAGATCAAGTTTCAACGAATCAATACGAATATTTGAATAAATATGGACCAGTGCACGAAGCCTTCTGTTAACGTAGGTAACATAACTGGTGAGCTTAGACATGCGTTGCTATTTGTCTGTTAAATTCGTTATACAACTGGCCCTATGAGTTAAGACACCTTTTCCAACATCTATTTTTTCAGAACCCATTTCCTTTTTTTGTAAAAACTGTTCATTCTGTTGAGTATTAATTATCCTTCCTAAATTTTGGACCAGTTCATTCATATGGCAAGTACCTGTCAGAAAACAACTACTCTCCAGGCTAAGAAAACGACGGGGATTGAATTAAATCTAACAGATACTTGTGCAACGTTCCTCAAAGCATCAGAGGACGAAATTGTAAGTGCAAGTGTTTTGTGTTGATGAAGTGCTGTTAAAATGTTCCTATGTGTTTTCGTGGTTTTTGTCCTGCTTAAACAACTTAAAGTTACATTTGGAATATTTTTCAAAATAGTGCATTGGTTTAGTGAGACACAATGTCGAAATACTGCTTTTTTTGCAAAACAAATGATAGTACACAAACATTCCAGAGGCGACGTTCTAGTGGCGTCAAAGGCACGATGCAAATCATGCAATCAAACGTATTCGTCAAATATAATATTGGAGGACAAAGAAACGCATTCAAAATTACAGATAAGAAAAGCCTATGGCAACTTTTACATTAATAAAACTTAATACGGAATTTGGAATGAATAGTAGGTTTCATAAAGGCTTAAACGATTTCAATAAACTACCACAATTTGTAAAAAAACTTTAACTCAGTAAACTTGTGTTATCATTGAGGAAAAATATTAGTGACAGCTCATTGAGATATTTAGTATATCTTTTAGTATTTCTTTTGTTTTTTTTGCTGATTTTGGAATGTGATCTGATCTAATGTCTGGTGATATATATGTATATTTTGTTTTGTAATGTTTTCTCAAATAGTCGTTTTATTTACATAGCTTAATAATGTTGTACTTTATTTATACATTTGTAATGTTGTATATTAGGCTTAAAATTAAATAAATAATTGTAATATTTGCCAATTTGCCAATAACGTGTGGTATAAGCATATATTTCATTCAATAAATATTTCAATTCCTGTGTTGATGCTGATTTTACCTTATCGTATACCTTGCCATCTTGTGATCACTATATTCCTGTCCAAAATAAATGCGCTAATAAAGAGTTCTATTTTTACTTTTGTGTTCAATTACTTTTCCCAGACGGAATCTATAGAAACATTTGTTGCATTAAATATTATATAAATTACGTCTGGGAAAAGTAATTGAACACAAAAGTAGAAATAGAACTATTTATTAACGCATTTATTTTGGACAGGAATATAGTGATCACAAGATGGCAAGGTGTACGATAAGGTAAAATCAACATTAACACAGGATTTAAAATATTTATTGAATGAAATATATTCTTATACCACACGTTATTATTACAAATTGGCAAATATCACTATTATTTATTTAATTTTAAGCCTAATATACAATATAACAAATGTATAAATATAAAGTGTCAAAGTGTATGTGAAAGAATGATTCTCAAGAAAGCTCAGTACATGAGGATTTCAACACTTAGTATTTATTGATCTTTAAATAAAACTGTATTTGTCAAACGAGACCTGACCCTTTCTACTTTGTCAGTTCCGATTATTGACAATTCATGGTATATTCGGATTTTGAAAAGAATTTGAAGTATTGCCTTTACCAAGGCATAACTATGGTTTGAAAAAGGCTTTTCCTCAAAGAAATGATTTCCAAAAATTTTAAGCAAGTCCTTTGGTATATCATTAATTGTCCTCACTGTTAGAATGTTAACAATATCAATATTATTGGAAAATAAATTGAAATTTCCTTTCATAAGCCTCAATGTTTTCCCCCTGCTTACAGATATTTATAACAAACATTGAGGAATTCACCACTTTGCCATAGGCTTTTCGTATCTGTAATTTTGAATGAGTTTCTTTGTCCTCCAATATTATATTTGACGAATACGTTTGATTGCATGATTTGCATCGTGTATTCGATGCCACTGGAATGTTTGTTTACTATCATTTGTTTTGCAAACGAAGCAGTTTTCGACATTGTGCCTCACTAAACCACTGCACTATTTTGAAAAATATTCCAAATGTAACTTTAAGTTGTTTAAGCAGGACAAAAACCACGAAAACACACAGGAAAATTTCTAACAACACTTCATCAACACAAAACGACAAGGAACAATAGCCGCCACGGCCGGTGTCACAAGCGGTGTTGCCAAGAGTAAAATAATTCTAGTATCCGCTCGAAATTTTCAGAGTGCCTAAAATTTCATTAGTTCAAAACGACATATATCTTCCGTTTTGGTAATTTTTTCACATCTTTCTGGACATAAACATTTCTCTAGAATTTTTAGAATAATACATCTGAAAATAAAATATGATTGATAATCAAATCATATTTTTTTTCCAATTTGAACAACAGGGCGTCAATGTTTGAAAACATTAGGGATGAGAGGTGTACGTAAATAAACAAAGTTGTCTTCGGTTGAGTGAATATGATGTTTACGTAGCATCGGGCCCATCTATGTTTACTTATTGATCTTAGGTTTAATCTCTCTCAGTTCCACAATATTTGTCATCGCTACAACTGATCACTACACGATTGAGTCTGCCACTGATCACACAAAGGATATCCTTTTTATTCAGAGTAAAAGGTAACGTATATGAATAAACAAATACTTTTTGTGAAGGATAAGCTCATACTCTATAGTATAAGTATAGTATAAGTATAAGGTTTTACTCCAAATATGAATGCGAGCTGAAGAATTTCCTTTATATTCTGCAAGTATAAGCACAACCTTATTTTATGAATACGGCCCATGTTTAGATTCGACGGTATCCAAAATCTCTAGATGTTATGATATAGAGGAAAAGAAATTATTTTTCTTCACTTCCGTCTTTGAAAAAAAATTCTCGGCCAGTAGATATACAGGGCAATTCAAATTCGACCCCTACCATTGAAATCTCCTAAACTACAGGAGATACGTCGAAGCTTATATTGGAGCAAAATTGCGTATTCTGGTGCTTAACAATATGCTGTTTTGAAACTTGGAAAATTCCGAGTATTTCCGGAAATATCGGGAAAAAACTGTAAATCGGAATTTTCGTTTTTATTTTTTTCTCTCGTTATTTGACAACATAGCTCAAAACCAAAAGTACATTTTCATTGATACTTTTTTTCAGCTACACGTTTTCATGTTCAGATTTACTATCCGACGTTTAGTCTTCTGGCATTCATCATCAACTTTTTTTTCTGTTATGGGCGCCATATTGTTTTTTTATAAAGAAAAATAGTGATTCTCATTTTGAATTCACTGATGTATAATTTGTTATGATTTGCACTTCTGAAACCACAGATATTAAAAAAAATAACTTCATCTGAGATGTTCATGACTCCATCGAAAAATTTTGTTTAATAAACACTAGTTGTCAGAACTCATTAAACATCATAAGTTTGCACAAATACTTCAGTCGAAATGTCCTCATTCTCAAATAAAGAAAAACGAGATATGTTGAAATTTGATAGGTACGAAAACAGCACAAATTTATTTTGAATTATATCCGGAACGACATCAGCCGGAAAGCACATTATTCGGAATTTTGGACATACACTTGGCTGAGTACGGTGCGTTTCAAAATCAAGAATGAAATATAGAAGCAGAATGGAACAAAATATTAGACGTAACTTATTAGACGAGGTAAAATAATTGTTCATTTCATATTCGAAGAAGTATAATTATTTTTGGTACATTTTCAGATAAATGCAGATCCTTCCAAATCATCACATCAAGTCTCGGCAGAAATGGATGTGCCATAGACGAGCGTTTGGAGGGAATTCAAAAAAAAGTGATTAGAAATGTTATAAGATACATATTTCACACAAATTACATCCAGGTGATCCTGAGAGAAGGATGGAATTTTGTAGCTGGCTCTCGATTAGGGTATACCCTACAAACTTCTTGAAAAACATTATTTGGACCGACGAAACAACTTTTTCGAACTGTGGTGTTTTTAATAGAAATAATGAGCACATTTGGAGTGAAAATAATCCACGACACTTCAGAGAAGTCGGACCACAAGTTCGGTTTCGTTTGAATGTGTGGGCAGTAATTTATGACGACCGAATACTTGGACCTCATTTCTTCTCTAATACTTTGAACGGGGAAACCTATCTTCGGTTCTTAAGAAACGAATTCGAAGAATATATGGATACGTTTCCCCTTGTTAATTATAACAGCTGCTGGTTTCAGCATGACGGGGCTCCTCCACACAATAAAAGAACAGTTTGCGAATATTTACACCAAAGATTTCCTAATAGGTGGTTAGGAAATTCTGGACCAGTGAGGTGACCGGCAAGGTCACCTGACCTTACAGTTTTGGATACTTTCTTGTGGGGCACTTTAAAGAACAGAATCTATGGAGAGCAAGAATATGACACAGTAGATGAACTTAGAGACAATATCATCACGCAATTCAGGTCTATCAGAAGAAGGGATATTGTTAGGGATCTTAATTTGAGACGACGAGCTCGGTTATGTATTCAAGAGGAAGGCCATCATATCGAACACTTGTTGTAATACTTTTTGTGCATTTTTTACAAGCTCATGATTTCATTCTTGTTTTTTGAAACGCACCGTACTCAGCCAAGTGTTTGCTCAAAATTCCGAATAGTGTTCTATCCGGCTGTTGTCTTTCCGGATATAATTCAAAATAAATTTGTGTTGTTTTCGTACTATTCCTATCAAATTTATAATAAAGTTTCAACATATCTCGGTTTTCTTACTTTGTGAATGAGGACGTTTCGACTGAAGTATTTGTGCAAACTTATGATGTTTAATGAGTTCTGATAACTACACCTTTTCCAGTTGTATTTCAGAAAGCGTCAAGTTCATTTCAGAAACCATCAATTAAATTTCAGAATAGTCACTTATATTTCGGAAAGTATCAATTGTATTTCAGATTAGTAAATTGATTTTCGGAAAGCGTCAATTGTATTTCGGAATAGTAAGTTGAATTTCAGATAGCGTCAGTTGAATTTCAGAAAAGTCAATTCAATTTCAGAAAGCATCAATTGTAGTTCGGAAAAATCAATCTGATTTCAGAAACCATCATTTTAATTTCAGAATAGTCAATTGTATTTCAGAAAATATGATATGTATTTCGGAAACTATCATTTGTATTTCGGAATTCATCAATCACTTTTGACGAAAACGAAATAATATTTTCTGAAATTAATCTTCCTTTTTCTGAAATGGAGATGAGAAACTCTTTTTGTAGATATTATGTAGCATCAACTGAGTTTTTAACATATCAGACAATAAGAAAAAATTACAATTCATTTATAACCTGCTCGAAGGATTTTTCTGTATCGGTGATTCTGTACCTCGACGTTCAGAGATACATCGAGTGAATTTAACGCCCGACTGGCATATCGTCCATAGCTATTGCACTTCGCAGTCGTATGGTGTATACTTTCAGAATATTTTTTTTTTATTGATTGAGTGTATTCATCAATATCCATCTCTTTTCACGAAATCAAATTACTTTTTCTACGACCGTGCGTGAACTGAGGTTTTACGCATTGTTCACAGCGCGTAAAGTTATACTTTTTAGCACAACTATGTGAAAAAATCACCTGTGCGTAAAAACATTATCTGTGCGCAAGGTAATTTCTACGCACTGTTCATACATTTACGCATTCTTGAAAAAGACAGTATTTTGTGTCATCATTTGATAATACCGCGAAAATTGAAAATTTTATAAGGTAAAACATTCAACAATTGCTAAAAATGTTCAATATAATAGCTGTCGTAAAAAACTGTGTATGATTCGTTTTCGTAAATTAGGGCTTTTTTGTACTCGCGTGTTTTGTTCGATAAACTTCACACTCATGCAAAAAAGTGCTACTTTTCGAACTTTTATCATAATTTTCTATTTTCTGAAATTGAAATCACTATCATAAACTGAAGTTTTATTACTTATTACATAGACAACAACAACAACAAATTGTTAAACTAATTAGAAATTGAATATCATCTGCTCGTAGGTTTTTCTTATAGCAGACAAATTTAACGCCCAACGGGCATGTTTTCCATGGCTATTGCAGTCGCATGGTGTATAGTAGAATGTTGTGCTGCACGTGCACAATCACCTCCTGCTATAGAGTTCCTTGCATCATCAATGATTTGTTCCAGATGAACTAATCTCCGTTCTATTACTCCTGGTGCTGCTACCAGTGGAATTCCAAGATGAGTTTTGACATATGTTTTGATTTTGGACCAAATCGTTTCAACTGGATTGAGCATCGGCGAATAAGGTGCCAGTCTCAAAAGAGTTGCCGTTGTTTCATTCAACGCAGTTTCTAATCTTGAATGGCATGGGGCATTGTCGCAAACCATAACGAGATCCGCGAGTTGGTAACCTCCATTCTGCCATTGTATCATTAGGTTCCTTACCCAAGCATTTGCCAAATCTGCGGTAAAAGAGCCCCTACGGCGATCCATTGCGACAACACCTGCAGCAGAAATTCCTCCGATTAAATGAATATTAGGCCCTCTTGATGAAGGTAGAATTTGGATAGATCTAGCACCATCACGAGAACGACCTCTTGTTCGCCGGCAAAACAAATTGAAATTAGTTTGATCAATCCAAACAATTTGTTTGCCTTGTTGAATATACGAATTTAATTGTCTTACATATTCCGAACGCCTTTCTTTATTCACTGGTGAATTCATTGTTACTGGTTGCGTGTGTACTTGCTTCACTGTAAATAGCCGTTCTTCTAGGTAATTGCCTATAGTGGATACACTAACTACCACTTCAAATTCCGCCCATACTTTTGTCTGCAACTGCTTCAGAGTATAGCCAGAATCTTCTCCTAACCATTCTATCAGTCTGTCTAGCTGGTTTTCTGTGAGAACTTTATGTTTCTGTCCCCCTTTCTTCAACATGAAATCACGCCCTGATACAATCCAATGATGTGCTGTTTTATAATTCACATTCAATGTTCCTGCTAATTGTACCCAGTCCTCTCATTTGTTGGCACAAACAACTATCCTTTCTCTATCTTGGGCTGCAATTCTGTTGTATTTTTTCCTTACAATCACTTCATGACCGATGAGTGGAGTTCTGCATAGATAGATAGATAGATAGATAGATAGATAGATAGATAGATAGATAGATAGATAGATAGATAGATAGATAGATAGATAGATAGATAGATAGATAGATAGATAGATAGATAGATTTTATTTGACAACGTTACATAACATGTTTGTTGCAGGTCAGTTAGTGAATAAAGAAAATCAATAAAAAAATATATAGGACAGAGTGCATCTGGTGCATTTAAAATCACAGTTTACATGAAATATAAGGTTACATGGGTGTACTCTTGAGGCTGGACGTCTCAACATGGATACCCGACAAATAGCACAATTGTCTGATACATTCATTATAATGAAATGATAAGTTTTATGCAGTACAATACGAAAATAAGTAATAATTTTTATTTCTTGAATATTTTGACAAGACTATTTAATGTATAGTCATAGAAACGATAATGTAATACCAGCCAACTATGCACTCCAATACTGATCAAAACGCCAAAACGAGCCATACTCATTGAACGTTATGATTTCTGCATTGCAAATGATGTTTTCTGAAATTCTTTTGACGTTCTCTGAAATGCAAATGACACTTTCCGAAATGCATATGATATTTTCTGAAATACAATTGACTATTCTGAAAATCAAATAATGGTTTCTGAAATTAAATTGATTATTCTGAAATACAATTGATGCTCTCTGAAATCAAATTGACTTTTCTGAAATTCAATTGATGCTATCTGAAATTCAATTGACTATTCTGAAATACAATTGACGCTTTCCGAAAATCAACTCACTGATCTGAAATACAATTGATACTTTCCGAAATATAAGTGACTATTCTGATATTCAATTGACGCTTTCTGAACTACTACTGTAAAGGTGAAGTGTTTATTAAACAAAATTTTTCGATGGAGTCATGACCATCTCAGATGAAGTTGTTTTTTTTTTAATATCTGTGGTTTCAGAAGTGCAAATCATAACAAATTATACATCAATGAAATCAGAATGAGAATCACTACTTTTCTGTATAAAAAAACAATATAGCGCCCATAACAGAAAAAAAAGTTGATGATGAATGCCAGAAGACGAAACGTCGGATAGTAAATCTGAACATGAAAACGTGTAGCTGAAAAAAAGAATCAATGAAAATGTACTTTTGGTTTTGAACTGTTGTCAAATAACGATAGAAAAAAATTAAAAACGAAAATTCCGATTTTCAGTTTTTTCCCGATATTTCCGGAAATACTCGGAATTTTCCAAGTTTCAAAATAGTATTTTGTTAAGCACCAGAATACGCAACTTTGCCTCAATTCAAGCTTCAATGTATCTCCTGTAGTTTAGGAGATCCCAATGGTGGGGGTCGAATTTGAATTGCCCTGTATAAGAATAAACAAATACTTTTTGTGAAGGATAAGCTCATACTCTATAAGTATAAGGTTTTATTCCAAATATTATGAATGCGAGCTGAAGGATTTCCTTTATATTATATTTTTTTATGAATACGACGTTTAGATTCGATGGTATCCAAAATCTCTAGATGTTGTGATATAGAGAAAAATAAATTATCTTTCTTCACTTTCGTCTTTGACAAAAATTTCTCGACCAGTAGATATAGACAATCAATTCACAATAATTCCAAAAATATTCAAACTTCAGTGGTATGTTAGTATGCTTCAATAAAAAACAAACTACAAAAGTTTGCAAAAATCTGCTATAAACGGAAAATGGGCGTTGCCTCAGCGTTGTCTATTGAAAGCGCTTCAAAAATGTAAATAAAATTGTGTGCTATATTATGCGCACATGTCTGCCTCTTGAACTAATGTTTAAATTTTTTATAAAAAACAAGAAAATCGATGAGGCAGACATCCAGGCCTCTGATACTCCAACCTCTAATTCTCCAACCCGACGCTTGCGCCAAGTTACGAGTACAAAATTCTACGTCTACTGAATATCATTGAAAATTTTACACCCAACATTTTTGACCAATTGAAGGCCTGTATTTTTATTATTACCATAGCTGACATAACTTATAAAATTTCCGGAAATTATTGTCTTCTTCTTGGGTTAAGGAGCATGAAATTACAATGGAAATTTTTGGATGTTTATAGTGTCAATGACAGTGAGTTCGAATCCCACTGCTGGAACTTTTTTTGAATATGTTTTCCCTCAAGCATTTAGTTATTTGCCTTTGAATTAATATACAAAAACCATTTAAATTTCAAAACCATCAAAAACCCTCATTATCCCAGTATTTTTTAAATAATATTTTGGTATGAAATTTTCACTTATAATATCACAAAAGCTTAAATTATTTCCGGAAATTTTTTAGAGGGCACGAATATTTTGAAAATTAGATAATTTTCTTAAAATTTCCAGGAATAATTTAAGCTTGCGTGGTATTCGGTAAAAAAATTTCACACCATAATTTTGAAAAAGAATTATTAATCCAATCTGACATTTTAAATTAATTTCACTGCTTGTCAAGTTTATCATGTTTCGTTAAATAAAAAATATTACCAACTTTATTTACACCAAATGCTAAAACTCAGATGGGTATTAGATCAGTCTATCGCCCTTTCATAATTTAAGGTTACTAAAGGTGGTAGAAATGTATTTTTTGTTAAAGTAATCCATAACACTTCTAATGTAAAAAATATAATTTTAACATGGTTTGTTGCAGTAGGTGACCGTGATATAGGCGGCCATGCTTTTGACAGATGAGGTTTCTATTGGTAAATTACATTGAGTTACTGTATAGTAAACCAGCAAACAAAGATATTCTTATATAAAACATTTCTTGTAAGCATTTGCGTTAAACAATTTGAGAAAAATGAAATGCTTTGAAAAGTACAATTTATGTAAATACTGCAAAGAGTTGAGTCAAGTGCAAATATGTCATCCAAAATTAATATATTCAAATAATTTAATGGAAGATTGCGACCAGGAACCGTTAGAGTCGAATGGTTTGTTTACGAAAATCCAAGAAAGTCTTCTGCAGATGTCAAGTAAATATGGCCTTTGCGTAAAAGTAGAGGTGTGAAATTTTCACTAATAATATCACAAGAGCTTCGCGACTCGGAATAATTTTCAAAATATTCGTGCCCTCAAAAAAATTTCCGGAAAGCTTGCGTGATATTCGGTAAGAAAATTTCACACCATAATTTGGAAAAAAATTATTAATCCAATCTGACATTTTAAATTAATTTCACTTCTTGTCAAGTCCACCATGTTTCATTAAATAAAAAATATTACCAACTTTAGTTAACTAAAGGTGGTAAAAGTATTTTTTTACTAGTAACATGATCATCTGTTTACCTTTTCAAATGTCAAAAACTTTCCACGTAAATATCGTGGCGCCTCGAAAAAATTTCCGGAAATTTTTTTAGTTGCCATGGTAACTAGTCAAAATTAAGGCATCGTTTTGTTTAAAAAGTAGAGGTGTGAAATTTTCAGTAGTAATATCCCGACAAAATTCTGAATTTTCAAAAAATACTTTCACTTGCTGTCACAAAAAGTGTGTTGCTTAGAAACACCACAAGAGCTTGCTCGAGTGTACGTGAATATTTTCCATTTTTGTAAGTGCGTTCATAAAAAATATTGAAATACATGTGGTCGGTGGGAAGGATACTTCCACCATGAATAAAAATGAGAGGTGTGATTATGACAACATTTTATGGTTTGTTTTTCAAAAACACATCGTTAAATATATATTCCAACCAAAAAAATTGCATGTCAAAATTATTTTGCGCTCACGAAAGGGTTTTAACTGATTTCCTTGTGAAAGTACTATATTATTTTTTCATGGAGTAAATCTAAAATGATTTGATGTTTCGTTTGTTTTTTGTAAATTCCAAATTCTTGGTTGTGATACATGTCTTTTTCATTATTGGCTTTTTGAAAATATCTTCAGGGAATGATATTTATAATTCTAGAACTCGTATTGAAGGCTAGTATTTATGTGGATAATGAAAAATATGACCAATAATAGATATTAATAAATGTTACGCATATTTTTGTTTAATATATTAACATTATTCACTCTCAAATACAGTAGCTTATTAGTATACATCCAGAAAAGAAAACTTGTGGCGTATAGGCTCCTTACATTGAGTAGATTACTTTCACCATAAAGTTGTTGTGTATTAAATAGTCTGGATTTGTTATGAATGATTTTTATTATTGTGTGCTGTATCACTTGGACGCCGTTCAGTACATTTTCAAACATGCCACCTCATATTGTGATGCAATATCTAAGAACCGTCTCAACTAAAGAATTATATATAAGTAATAGCGATTTCTTATAGTCACATCTCTGATATTGTAGAATTTATATGCTAAGTGCCTGAGCCTGGTAACAATGTGAGAAGCATGGACATCCCTTCTCACATTCTGATCCAAAAACACCCCTAGATATTTAATTTTAGTAATATTTCCAATTGTTGGGCATGTACACATGTCACCAGTACAGTTTGGGGAATGATTATTTAGTTTTTTTCCATCTGGTTGGTCACTATTCAATATGGTGAATTTAATGAATTTTGTTTTACTTATATTAAGGTTGACAAGATTATCATTCATCCAAATCACTACATTTTACAGTCCTTCTTCTGCGTCTTTATAAACCTATTTCCATGTGTGTCCTTCATGAACTATTGCTGTGTCATTGTCAAAAGAGATAAGGTGTCCTTTAAAATTGTTGATACAACTTTTACTGGTAATGTAAATTTAGTACTCATTATTAATCTTAGAAGTCACTGTTTTCGACTAATCAGCGAATGAAATTCATTGTGCGTGCAAAAATCGAAAGGGTACAAAACTTTGTTTCTACCGTTGGATTATTTTGGTACATTGAAATATCAATTCTGCTAAACATCAATTTTTTATCACATCACAAATTTTAAATTTTTACTTTATGCTAAATAAATTTCACCATCAAACAGAAACGTTGCTGACATAAAAATCGGTTTACATCTCCAATTACAGGTTTATGGATTGTAGGGGTAAAGAGGGTTGTATATAGGCTATGTGATGTAACAGAATAACACTTGGTATATGATAAGTGTGCAGAATCATCTTTCCAATCAACAATATGTAATCAAGGTCAAGGTCAAGGTTGGCGTTTGAAAACCAGTCAGTTTGTGACTGTTTGCTGGTTTCACATTTCGGTAGATACAGAGTTATGCCGAAAAAACGCGATTTTCGTTTTGGCATGACTTTTATCAACCACAAAAGGCATGAAACGAAACGGCCAGGATCAATCACTCATTGAAAAACTTCGTGAAATAATTGATTATTGGGATACAATGAAATACAAATCTTTCAGAATTCTTAAAGCAATAGATATTTGCTAAAAACTTTTTTTATTCAATCTCGAGGTATCCGGATGCTAGTGCAAATGTATGTCAGTTCATTCAAAATGATTTCTATTCCATAAATACCAAATGCGACAGTTTTTCCTGCCATAAAAATATTACAAAAAATTCTTTTATAAGGTAAGTGCAGGTAATATGGCCACCTTAAGCTTCAGGAATTTTTCCAGAAATAAATAAGGCAATTGTTTCAGCTGCTTACTATGGACATGGACAACTGATATCTATTTTAACATTTCACATAAAAAAATGTCAGTTTAAAGACATTCTAAAAGAAAAAAAAATCGATTATTTGAAAAAATTTCTTTTGGCCATATTACCGACACCGTGTCGGTAATATGGCCATAGCATGAAAGTATGGGATTTTCATATTGCAAATATGGCCATAGGTCAAAATCTATTATTGGATCAGTTTATTGCTTGGACTTTAAATAAATGGCTGTTATTCAATTGAAACAAAGGTTTCTTACTTCGAGAACGTGTGTTTAATTATGGAAAAAACAGTTTTATTTCATTAGTGAACATATTGGTTCAATGATTCGCATCACACTCAGGGCAAATAAAATGCTCAATTTCATCTTCAGCTGTGAGGCCCAGGCATTCCTCGTGCATATAAGTGCAGCAAGCGTTGCACAGTCTCATATCTGCTATCCTGTCTTCATCACAAAGCGGACAATACCAGCTTTCGCGAGTTGTTTGTTTTTGAAAATTCTTGCTATCTACTAGTGGCAGAGTTGCGTCCCAGTGTAGATTTTTTAAGACTTCTTAAGCTCTTCTTCACAGCGGTGCCTTTAGGAAGTTTACTCTGTGTCTTGTCTTGTTTTTTGAATAGGTCTATCTTTACAATTTGAGCTCTGCTATTCATGGCAGGTTTTCGATATGTTCCTCTGGTTAGTGCTCCTTCTGGGGTATTCAGCATTTCTGTTAATGATACGTTCGGTTGAGGGGAGTGTCCATGATCACTTCCAGATCGCTCTTCGCTGGAATCGTGCACACTGAAATCAGAGGAATCGGAATTGGAACTTTCATCTAGTGTGACTGATTGTCGAAGACGCTTTCTTTGTTGCAACCCCGAAGTTGAAGGAACTGCATCAGTTTGAGCACTTTCAGGATGATGCGGATTGTCAATACGTTCAGCAGAAGTCACGTTTATCTGTTCTTTATTTTCCTGATGGGTAATCGTACTGGGTGCGAATGCTACTTCTGGAATTGCATCCCGGTTGAATGGATATATTCCAGTGGAGGCAAAACATGATTTGATGTTAGCAGGAGTCATCGCCTTATCCAACACAGTAGAAAATATGGTTCCAAAGCGCTGTTTGGTAATTGTACGGTCCCTATGAACGGAGAAATATTTCATAACTTCATCATACCAATAATATTCGAAGGCCCTGAACACCGCCTTATCCGTTGGCTGCAGTTCATGTGAAGTATTGCTCGGGAGACAGTTTATTGTGATATCATATCTATCAGCAGTTATAACTATACTATCATCTAAGTGACATTTTGCACCATCAAAAATTATAATGCAAGGTCCAGGCACTTTGAATTTAGCGAAGTGTTGAATCCAGAGTGAAAATGTTTCAATGTTCATGCTTCCTTTTGGAGTCATATGAGCGGTAGCACCTGGAGGAAGATCGTCTAGCCATTCTGGCTTCATACGTTTGCCTTTGAACAAAATCATTGCGGGTATAACTGTTCCAAGTGCATTTCCGCAGGAGACAATGGTAACACTTTCTACGTGTTCCTTCGCTACAATATGTACTCTTCTTGCGCCTCTTTTCGCCAATACTTTCTGTTGGTGATGTAGGCTCAACCTAGAGCCTTTCTCATCCACGTTGTAGATTCTCTCTGGCTTATCGATAATGTCGAGTTCCTTGAGAACAGCCTCTAGTTTTGTGAAGTGGTCGTTGACAATGAATTTATTGAGCTTCTGAGCTCGTGCTGGATTGAGGTTTTGGGCCTTCCGTGGGCTGATCCTTGGATTCCGTTTCAGAAATCCACGCAGCCAATAACGCCCAGCCATTTCATTTCCTCGTCGAAAAGGGTTGACGATATTGTTAGTATGGGCATATCGATATACACATCTTCGAAGTACTCTCGAAGTGAGTGGATAACCAATTTCAGCAAGCCGATGAATTCTTCCAGTTAATTCCGCTTCTTGATCACTTGTTAGGATGGTCTTCCGGCCAAGAGATGACTTTTCATTTTTACCTTCTGCTACATATCTCCTGAGTGTTCGTCTGGGTATGGCATATGTAATACTAGCTCTATTGAGTGACATTCCTACAGATACTGCCGAGAGAGCAAGACTAAAATTATCTCCAGTCCATGTGCCCCGCAACCCCTGACATCGACGACGTGGCATTCTGAAAGATAACCGAATATCAAAATTTTACATTGGCAATAATAGTGACCATGTAGAGCAATACGGCCATGGCCATATTGCTCTACATGGTAACTGGCCACATTGCTCGACGTCGTTGTTTTTTTTTTCTATCAGTCTATCAAAAAAGTAAAACAAATATACATGCGAAAGTAATTTAACTATAGTATTCCTTAGGGTCCAAAGTATATGTAACAGGTGAAAAATATTCAAAAACTTACCTGGTTCAATTTGAATACACTTTTCTGTTACGATTTTATATAAGAACGGGAGTTCATATATCAACTGCGCAACGACAAATGCCCAACTAAAGCTCGCGGTAAACAAATAGCGATAAATGGTCGGTGGGTATGCAATCCACAACAACCCTTTGATGATGCCTGGAGACATCTACGGTTCAATAGTTCAACTTATTGAGAAACAATGAATTGGCCATATTGCTATACCTGGCCATATAGCCTGCACTTACCTTAGTTATTTATGAGGCAAGTGCAAAAAGTAAATGTTTACTGCACTCGACGTGAAATTGTCCGACGAGGTCGTCAGGCCAGGTTAGACAACACGTCGAGAGCAATAAACAATTTTTGCACGAGTTGCATACCAAATTTTTTCTACGTTTGTTCATTTAGGTTGTACTAAAGTGTGAAAAAGACATTCTTTGTTCAAATCTAGCTGCTGAAAGTAACATAATGATATTCAAAGAAACAAATTTTATTTGTATTAAATTGCATTTTCTAGAATGACAGATGAGTGCAATAAATACTTTTCCGCCGACCTCGTATTAACATGTCTGCTTAATATACTTCAATGCAAACGAAATCGACCATTAATGACCCCTATTAATGCTCAATTTCTCTGTAAATGCATGATTTTGCGCGTTGCATGGCAACCAGACATCAACGGATTCAGATTTTATGTGCGCTGTAAAATTTTGACACATAATTTTCCAATCTAAAAAATGAATATTGATGATAATTTCACGTTGACACCGCCAGATGTTGCGGAAACCACTAAAGTGGCAGCTTTAAGTTTATTGCCTGATAAAAGCAGAAAAATATATGAAAAATTAATTATTTTCATTATTATGTATAACAAGTAATTTTGGAAAATGTAGCAAACACTCAACTCATCAAAACGCGACATTTTATACATGGGCTCCGTAGCGCAGAGGTGAAATGAGAGTGTACGAAGACAATCCGGATGTATAGATCGGGGGTTCGAATCCTGAACCACGAAAATTTCTAAACTTTTTTTTTTATTTTCTTTCATACTATCATTAGGTCGACGGAAAAGTATTGTAATCAACTCCTATATTAAAATGCGATTAATGATCTCGAACATATCATTGAATATCAAAACGTGCGATTGTGTTTGAAATATGCTCTTGTTAAAACGAGTCTAGCTGAGGAAGTAGAGTACTATTCTGTACCTTATATCATTGAATTCAGTAAGAAAAACTGCATCCGAGGATTGTACCCCGGATTGTAACAAATCAAGTCATTTGCTAGCAATTGCACTTTAATAATCATATTTGTGTCATTAAACACATTAGAATTCAATCTTTTTGTGCTGATCCGAACCAAAAGCAAGAAAACTAAGATAAACACATTAGTACGTGGGTCATCGCAGAAATACTAGATATGAGCGAGCTCACAAAAGAATATGTCACTAAAATGTTTCACGACTTAACTGCTCAAATTCAACTTCAAAATAATCAAGTTGTTACGCAAATAAGTGATTTGAATGAAGAACTCAAAAACTATAAAGGGCACGTAGATGTTAACATACAGAATCTTAAAGGAGAGAATGAGGCACTGAAACTCGAAAAGAAAGCATTGAAGGAAATACTACTAATCACAGAACGTAAGGCAAAGAAATTAAATCTGATATATATATATATAATCTACCGGGGCCAAATCCTTGTAGTGAAGTTATCAAACTATTTCGTGATAAACTAAATAATTATTGCCGCATGGAGGACTTGAGGGACACCTATAGATTCAACACTACGAAACAAAATAAGAAACCTGAACCAATACTGGTGGAATTCGTCTCAAATTTTCTCAAATCTAAAACCTTAAGTGAGGCGAAGAAGTTGAAAAATACTGGAATTTATATTTCTCTCGACTATACACCTGAGGACTTCCAAATGAAAAAAGCTCTCTATTCTCACCAAAACATGGCTAGATAAAGGGGTCTTTCAGCAAGAATTAAAGGACAGTCACTAGTGGTCGAAGGGGTCTCTTACACGTTAGATTAACTGATATCAAACAATCCTTCCGTGTCCGACGCAGATCCACGTGCTGT
Source organism: Chrysolina oricalcia (assembly GCA_944452925.2). Lineage (NCBI taxonomy): Eukaryota > Metazoa > Arthropoda > Insecta > Coleoptera > Chrysomelidae > Chrysolina > Chrysolina oricalcia. The sequence continues at coordinate 13,407,039 of OX101816.2, forward strand.
TTACAAAGTATCTGACGATACAGTCTTCAAAGAAGTTACAAAAAAAGATCAACGACAGGGTGCGGAACAACAATAAAGAAATCTTAGATCTTCCACCAGCACCAACAAACAAAAATAAACAGACTTTTACTACTAGTGATTCCTAACACATATTTTTCATTTTTTGTTGTCTTTTTCTATAGTAAATTTCATGGAAAGATGTAATCAATAGAACTCAATTATTTGTTTATGTAATTTTGATTCTTCTATCCACTAAACTGCAGCGCACTTACTATTATTCGAGTTTATTGAATATTTTCTTGCTTTTTTTCACTCGTTCCTTCTCTGGTGTTTTATTTTTGTTTCTATTAATCATTTACCGGGTTTATTTGTGAATTCCTTTAGGTAATTTGATCTTGGTAGATATCTAAGATAAGGGCATTTCTTATATCCATCGGATATTAGTACATATACGATATACAGAATGAAGCTGAGGATTTACTATCAAAATTGTGGCGGATTACGCACCAAAACTGCAACCTTTTTTCAAAATACGCTTTCAGAGAATTATGACATAATAGTAATAACAGAGACTTGGTTAACTGAAAACTTTTATAATGCGGAATTGTTCGATCTCAGATATAATGTGTTCAGAAATGACAGGTCTTCAATAAGAACAGGAAAAGAGAGGGGTGGTGGTGTTATGATTGGAATCCTGAAGGATTACTCAGCCTCAATGATCACAATGTAGAATCGATATTTGTTAAAACCAATATACTGGGTAATGAAATAATTATCAATGGTACATCAGCAAAGTGGTCGAGGTGTTAGAGCGTTTGGCTTCCACCCAGACGGTCCGGGTTCGATCCCCGGTAGTGTGTCACTGAGCTGAGGTGGTTCGGATTCCACTTTTATTTAAACTGTAGGTCCCGGATCTCCCTTGCTCGCACAAGCTCTGCTTTTGAGGGGTTTTCTCCGAAAACCTGGGAGTTTCGTAAAAACAAATTTAACAAAATTTTTTTTTACTTATATCCCCCCAGGTTCAAACTCGCAAAAATACAATGATCTGGTGAATACTTTTGAAATTATCGATAAGGATGTAGGAGACAATACCCATCTTGTTATTTTAGAAGATTTCAATATACCACAAGTTAATGATCTAAATTTCTTTCAGAGGAATCATAATAGCCTCACTATAAACGCCATGTGTTTTTTGATCGATAACTATAATTTTAAATCACTCAATAACCATCTCAACGTAGATAATAGAACCCTTGACTTGGTTCTGATTAACATGGAACTTTATGTCTCGATAGGAACGATGGGGTTGGTTGTTCCGAGTGATAAACACCCCCCTCTGTTGTGCGAAGTCGACCTAACAAAGCAAAGACAACACTGGTCTAACGATAAGAATATGCTCGCAAATAAATACAATTACAAATTGGCCGATTTTGAGTATATGTGCGAGCTACTCCGAGTGACAGACTGGACACCACTCGGCCATCTCAATAACGTGAATGAACAGACTGAATATTTCTATCAAGTCTTCTATAACATTTTAGATCAGAGCGTACTTAAGTACAAAACAAATACCCTCAGGAAGAAAGGCTCCCCACCCTGGTTCACATCTGAAATTAAAATAAAATTGAAACAAAAAGAGTTATACCGAAAACAAAAAAATCTTTCTATAGAAGCTCACAATAACTTTAATAGGTTAAGGTCAGAGGTGAAGAAATATATAAAATCAGCCCATAGAATGTATATGAGCAACGTTTAGAATAATCTGATAGAAAACCCGACTCTCTTCTGGAATTTTGTGGATTCTCATAAGCGATCCAGTGATTCTAACTCGGCCTTCGTTGTAAACGGTGTTAGTACCAAAGATCCAAGAGTGATATCAAAAGCTTTAGCGGACCACTTCGCTTCTGTCTATGAGGATGGCTCAACTTACAATCTGTTCAATATTCTGCAAGGTGGTAATAACAAGAATGAGGATATTCTCTTCTATTCCCATATAAAAATCGCTGACATGGAAGCCGCGTTTCGTAAACTTAAACCTAAAAAATCATCAGGGCCAGATAACATACCATGTTATATTATCAAAGCTTGCAGAGAATACGTATCCCCTTATGATTATCTTCCAAAGCTCTCTCCAATCTGGAATATTTCCGGAATTGCTGAAACAAACTAAACTCACACCAATACATGAGAAGGGTGATAAAATATAATTTCTAATTTCAGGCCCATTGCTATTCTCAACTGTGTGGCCAAGTTATACGAATTCATCCTTTTCGAGAAAATGTATAGGCATGTAAAAATCGAATCTCCGAAACACAGCACGGTTTTTGTCGGAAAAGGTCAATAGAAACAAATTTAGCAAGTTTTCTCACCCAGGTAAGTGATACTATAGAAATGGGTGGTCAGGTTGACACCATTTTGATAAAGTCAACCACGACATACTCCTCAACAAATTATCGAATAATGGTTTCAGGAATATGCTTGTTTCTTTGATGTAAAATTATCTGAATGAACGGCCACAATTTGTAACATATCGTTGACATAATTAAGACATTATTTTGGCGAGGTCTGGTGTACCACAAGTGTCTAATCTGGGCCCTCTTGTCTTTCTTCTATTCATCAACGAACTTCCAAATCGATTATCATCTGAATGCTTACTATACGCTGACGACTGCAAAATATTTAGGAAGTTCGAGAACGACAGTGATAATGACATCTTACAAAATGATTTGAATATATTACAAGAGTGGACTGTCGAGGATAAACTACTGCTAAATGTCGATAAATGTTTCAATATTACTTTCAGTAGATCCAATAATATCAAAACTTTCAACTACTCCTTAGATAACAGTAACTTAGAAAAGCTCACATATGTCAAAGACTTAGGAGTAACTTTCCAAAATACATTAATATTTGACAAACATATTAACAACGTAACACGCAGCGTAAATAGAATGATGGGTTTCGTGAAACGAACAACAGTTGATTTCCGAAATATAAAAATTATATCGTTGCTATATGAAACACTCATCCGAAGCAAGCTTGAATTTGCCTCCATCATCTGGAACCCAGGAAAGCTCCACCTCATCAAGTGTCTCGAAACGGTACAAAACAAATTTATTTTTTTCTACACTTTAAAAAATATCGAAAGTGTCCTGATCGTTCATCCTATGAGCCACTTCGTAAAGAATTCAATATTCCAAAGTTGGAAAATAGAAGACTCCCTCAGAAGATGTTGTTCATTTCAAAATATTAAGTAATGACACAGAAAGTGAATTGTTACTGTCCAAAATCAAAATACATGTCCCTAACCCAAATTTACGCCCTAAACACATATTATTTCATATAAGGAAATATAAAGAAGACTTGATCAACAATATGTGTGCACTATTTAACAAATTCTCTGAAAGACTAGTAAAAAATTATTTAATATATTGGTTTCCATTATCCAAATTGTAGTTTGATTTGAAATTATCAAGTTTTATATATTTCAGTTCATTGACTGTTTTACTTGTATCATTATTGTATGTCATTTTATTCATATAATTTTCATACATTTGTATAAACCTACTTGATGAATTACAATATTTAACATTTTCCTAAAATAATTTTCAATGCGTCAAATGCTACAAATCCTATAAGACAATCTTGAGCCAATTTCTGTGAACCGAATAAGTGGAAAAATGGCTGGTGATGTATACAGGCCGTATTTTTTATGCCGAATCAAATCAAATCGAACAAAATTTTATATTCATCAAAACAAAAATATGTGGAAAGTGTGTAAAATTTGAGATTATTATATCGTACCAATATTATTGGCATCTCGAGTTGGTTCAATTAGACAAAAGTTGCCTATTTCAGTGAACAATGAAATTGTGTTTCTATATCGAAAGTATCACGAACCGTTTTCAAAATATACGAGGAAAACCGAAATGACCCGTTTTCTATTCTTTGCGCTGGCGCCTCTATTTTTAGGAACACGGAAAAATGTTCAGAAAACTTTCTTTTCTGTTTCCATGAGCTGTACTTTGATTTCCAATACGACATTTCGTTCTTCGGGGACCACCCTCAACTCTATTTTTTCTAATACGGACCTGTATTTTTTTTCTTGCTTCAAGTAGTCCTTATCTTAACGAGTTCAGATATGTACCTTACTATACAGGTATTTGTTCCCACATTTCTACCCATAAATTGCAGAATCGAGCTCCTACCAATGAAAATCCTCCTCTCCGGAATACGGTCCTGATATCATTCTTATTCAAGTTTGAAAAAGTATTCGACTCTACCATCGGAGACGTTCCAACACATACAGTGGAGGTGAGATATAATTAGGAAGGTGAACATACTTTCAGTGTAACTCTACCAAAAATAATCTTCATTGTAGATACTAACATCAAGAACATGTTTTGAATGATGAATCCTTCATCTGCAGCAAAATAAGAGTTAGTTGATCAACTTCTAACCAACGATATAGCCGAATTCAGCGCCAATTTCTAAGCACCAGGTATAATTTTTTCGAAAAGTTTCCAAAGATTCAGAAAGCTTCAAATCTTATTCAGGCAAACTGGCAGTTTTTGACCAAACTAGCTTTGTTTCTAAAAAATATTTTTTTTTGTAATGGGCTGCATCTGCCAAAATTTTCAATAAAAATTATATAACTGAAAACTGAAGTACTTTAGACAAAATATGATGTTTTGAATAACGTTATATTGAAATTCAGCGAAGATTCTAAAAATGCATAAACAATGAAAAGCAGGGTATTCCATTTGAGAAAACAAATTTGGGGTATAACCGGAAGTCGTAGACAACTGAAAATATTTTAACTGAAACTAGCTCATCGGAAAACTCTCTTATACAAATTTTCAGAAAAATACTTCCAGTAGTTTCCCATATACAGACCCGGTAATCAGACCTAGAATCCTATTTGGAGCAGTGGTCTGGTGGCCGAATAACCGGCTCGATGAGGACGACCCCCTCGGTAGCCCTAGGCGCCCTGCTGGGTCTGCCGTTGGTTCCAATTTTTATAAAAAAGGAAGCGATGGCGTCCTATCTGAGAACGCGGGACTCAGGGCACACCGAAATCGCTGTGAAGGCGAAGAAAGAAATACTACTATTCCCTATGAAAGTGATACAGGCAGAGGATAAAACTAGGAGGAAAAAGAACTATCTCGTTAGTGATCCCAAACAGGAGAGAGTGGGAAGTGCCCTGGAGAGTCTTGCGACTGAAAAGGAAATAACACTGATGTGGGTCCCGGGCCATGCAAGAATTGAAGGCAGCGAGCAGGCGGACCAGCTTGCCAACCAAGGAGCAGGGTAACCTTACTACGGGTTCGAACCAGCACTTGACATAACAAGGAGACAAGTAACAACGGCACTGAATCAATGGGCCGTTGATACACCAGGAAAAAAGTGGGTAGGAATAGACGGCTGCAAGCAGTCAAAGCAGTTGAAATTGGGGCACGACAATGCAAGGACGTCCAAGATAGTGAAGCTTAGCTTCAAAGAACTCCGACTCTTAGTGGGAGTTCTAACCGGCCACAGCGCCCTCAGGAGGCACCTGGCTCTCATCAGAGTTGAGACAGACCCACTATGTGTGGAATGTGGTGAGGAAGAGGAATCCTTCCACTTCCTGTGCGAATGTGGTATTTATGGCAGGCCTAGATAAAACGTCTTCGGAGCTGCCACTATCAAGGAGGAAGAATTTCACTCATTGCAATAAAAGTCTCTGTTTAGTCTCTGTCCTAGTCGCTGACGCTTGCGTCCCCTACCCAATACTATCAACATTCCCATATACATGTCGACTCAGATCATAGTGGTATTGTTTGCATTGAATTGTATGGTACAGTATAGAAATCCCACAAATAAATAAAAATCTGTTATTGAAATGCGCATCTAGGAATACATACAAGTGTGTACATGAAGTAAGGAATAAATTCATTATCTAGAAAAGGAAAAGTTTTTCGGAAAAATCCTTAGACACGTCAACTTTTGTTTCAAGATGCGTATCTTTTGGAGTCCTTGTCGGATTGGTGGCGTCATTACTCTTCCCGAAATGACATCATGGATTTTTTTTTTTTCAAATTATAAACCTATATTTTTGACTGTGCCATTTAAAAGAAAATATTTTTTTCCACACAGCACATCAAAACTTTTGTCATACATTACATGAGGAAATTTTCTAGAAAATTAATGTTATAATGATTTTATTTTAAACAGTTGATCGAACAAACTAATTGATCAAATGTTTGAACTGAAGTCCTTCCTGAGCCTGGCAGTATCCGAAACGGTCAATAAATTCTCGTTGCATCTTAGTGACAGTTTATTGAGTGATATTGTTACATTTGTAATCCTAATTTTCAATTCCTTAATATTATCTGGTCTAGTTTCGTACACGACATTCTCTAGATGGCCTGAAAGAAAAAAATCTAATGGCGTAAGGTCCGGAGATCTTGTGGGCCATTCAATAGCACCACGCCTACCTATCCATCTATTGGCAAAGACTTGGTCAAGATACCTTCTGACATCAGCTGCGTAATGCGGAGGTACATCATCATGCTGGTACCATAAGTTTTCATTTGGTTTAGCAGGGTTATTTGCGTTAGGAAATAAGATCACCAGACTGGGTATTACCCAATCCTGTAGGAATTGACCATTTAAGGTTTCTTCGGAATAGTGGGGTCCAAAATTCTGTTTTCTACAATCGCCGCCCAAACATTTATTTTCTGAGAATAGGTATTGTGTGTGAGGTTCTCTCATCCATTTTGGATTCTCCTTTGCCCAGTATCTGCAATTCTGCGGTTTCACTGTTCGTGTATAGGTAGCTTCATCAGAGAAAGCAATATTTTTTACCAGCATTACACATATCCATTCACGTTTGGCAGAACTGTATTCGTCGGTCTGGATCGTTTTCGGAAAGTTCTTTGGTCATATTTGGCCAATTTTCCAATTCTAAAATGTCATGTGTAGTTGTAACTGGGATATCTTAATTGTGGCCGATTCTTCGTAGGCCGTACTGTGGATTTTCCTCCATTGCTAATAAAACAGTCCATTTGACCTCCTCATTAATTTTGGGATGCCCAGCTTTAGGAACAATCAACACTACCAGTGTCTCGAAACTATATCTCAACTTTGCTCACTGCTGATTGAGTTATGAGCCTATCCGGGTATTTAGTAGTCGAACTACTTCTTGTTTCGTTAGTACTCTATCACCGCATCTAATCATCATCAGAATTTCGATTCTCTGAGTAACAGAAGGGAGCTATTTTTTCTAATTTCTTCTAAATGACGTGAATCAATGAAATATGAATTTTAAAACTGTGGCATATGCCAACCAAACGATAATGAAAAAAGTGATTTTTTAGAGCTCAGAAGATACGAACACACTAGTGGCGTGCTGAAAGAGAACTTTAGAAAGCTAGGAAGGACTTTATTTTGAACCCTTAATTGATTAGTTTGTTCAATTAACCGAATAAATTAAGTTAACTCAAAATCAATGAATAATTAACTTTCTCGAAAATTTCTTCATGTAACATGATAAAACTTTTGGATAAACGTGTGCAGAGAAATATGCCCTTTCAAATGGCGACATCAAAATAGAGGTTGCATCTTGAGAAAATGTCAATGACGTCATAACCGAAACATTATTCGTCATCAATGCGTCATCAATGCGACTGAAATGTCAAAAGATGCGCATCTTCAAATCAAAGTTGATGTGTCCGCGGATATTTTCGAAAAGCTTTTCCTTTTCTAGATAATGAATTCATTCCTTTATTTATGTACACACTGTATACGAGGAGAATGTGGTAAAGAACAGGCATATTATTTGTTCACTCTCAACCTTCTCACTTTCTGTTTAGTGGTGAAAAAATGAGAAAATAATCCAGAAACTAAAATTATCTGAAAGTGATTTCAATTCATTTCAAATCAAGAAAGAAAAAGTTGGATGAACTTCTGTTTGCCAACATTTATATAAGGTCAAATAGGACTCTCACCAATTTCTGCATCTTGCTGGTTGAAATACGAGCTACGTTCAACTAACAATAACATGGAAAGCTCCTAGTTTTATACTAAAATATCATGATTAGCTGCTTATCGTACAGTGTCTAACGAACGAAATGATATTGAAGAAACTAAATCAATCAAACTCAAGTTGTTGTTCCCTCAGAATCAAATTGGGTGGCGTATTAATGAGGATATTTAAAAAAATTCCTTGTTTCCGAAGTAATTAGGTAGATACGGAATTTTTTAATATTCAGAGAAGAACACACCATACACTTTTACAGATATTTTGAAGTGTGTAGATACAAATTCTTCTATTGATATTTTACATGAGACATATTATAAGATCATAACGGTATTGTAGAAATAGCAAGTTATGTGTTTGAACTTGAGTAGCTTTTTTAGCCCATATCCAGATTATCTCAAAATTCGTCGCCTCTCTACAATTGCATATACCTCGTGACAAATAAGTACAAGTAGCATTGTTGGATAGGAGACACAGTTGTTAATATACAGAGTGTCCAATAAAATAGTTATTTAATATACAAGGGAAAAAGGAACAAATTTTATCTCGAGGTTGTGTTGGAGGGAGACAAAAAAACGAGAGCTGAATTTAATATTGTTCTCGTGTTTAATACACAAGTTTTTTCTGTGACGAGAAAACGACGATTCAATATTGGAAAAGAATATTATTACAATATAATATTAAGTCAGAAAATCATCAATGTGAAATTTGAACTTTTAAACTGGTAGGTTGTTGTTGGTAGACTTGCGAAAATGACTGATTCCTAGCTGACTATTATGAATTATTGCCAGCTAAAACTCGGAAAATTAACAAAACCGCGTAGTTTTGTATTATGGAATGGAAGATGGAAGACATGAGTTGTCATACAGTGCAGTTGCGTCCAAGTCGCTGCGTGAATTATGAATATGTTTAGTGGTACAGACAAGTCATAAATAATTGAAAAATTACTAGTGCCAAGCAAAAAGGACCATGCACACGTGAGTTAATAGATAAAACTTGAAAAACATTCCATTCGGGTATTACATGCAATCGAACAGTACCCACAGTATGTCTGAACGCTATATCACAAATTCCAAATATTAATGAGAAGGCGGTTGTAAATAAATTAATATTTATTTGTAAATACACATCGAACAAAAAACCTCAAGTGGAAATATATAATTCTGGCAAATAAATAGTACGGGTGCTTCTCCTCCAATAAGCATACATAAAACGATGGCTGGTAATAAAGAATTTTTGGAAGAGCAACGAAATTTAATAATCATAGAAAACTGAAGAAAACTGAAGAAAACTGAAGAAAACTGAAGAAAACTGAAGAAAACTGAAGAAAACTGAAGAAAACTGAAGAAAACTGAAGAAAACTGAAGAAAACTGAAGAAAACTGAAGAAAACTGAAGAAAACTGAAGAAAACTGAAGAAAACTGAAGAAAACTGAAGAAAACTGAAGAAAACTGAAGAAAACTGAAGAAAACTGAAGAAAACTGAAGAAAACTGAAGAAAACTGAAGAAAACTGAAGAAAACTGAAGAAAACTGAAGAAAACTGAAGAAAACTGAAGAAAACTGAAGAAAACTGAAGAAAACTGAAGAAAACTGAAGAAAACTGAAGAAAACTGAAGAAAACTGAAGAAAACTGAAGAAAACTGAAGAAAACTGAAGAAAACTGAAGAAAACTGAAGAAAACTGAAGAAAACTGAAGAAAACTGAAGAAAACTGAAGAAAACTGAAGAAAACTGAAGAAAACTGAAGAAAACTGAAGAAAACTGAAGAAAACTGAAGAAAACTGAAGAAAACTGAAGAAAACTGAAGAAAACTGAAGAAAACTGAAGAAAACTGAAGAAAACTGAAGAAAACTGAAGAAAACTGAAGAAAACTGAAGAAAACTGAAGAAAACTGAAGAAAACTGAAGAAAACTGAAGAAAACTGAAGAAAACTGAAGAAAACTGAAGAAAACTGAAGAAAACTGAAGAAAACTGAAGAAAACTGAAGAAAACTGAAGAAAACTGAAGAAAACTGAAGAAAACTGAAGAAAACTGAAGAAAACTGAAGAAAACTGAAGAAAACTGAAGAAAACTGAAGAAAACTGAAGAAAACTGAAGAAAACTGAAGAAAACTGAAGAAAACTGAAGAAAACTGAAGAAAACTGAAAAAAACTGAAGAAAACTGAAGAAATAACCGTTCAAATCAATAGAGAAGTTACTGAAAAAGATGCTGAATTGAAAAATCTATTTCTGAAAGAGTCTAAAAAATTAAAAAATATTGAAGTAGAGATTGAGGAAGTAAAACAAAAAACCGAAGCCTTGAAAGAGCATCAAAAAAACAACGTATTATTCACAATATACCCAATACAATATACAATACACCGAAGGAGACCCAATAGAATGCACAAAAGAATCATTTCAAACTCATCTGCAGCTACCAATTACAAATAGTGATATAGATAGCATCCACCTGATCACTCTAATCAAAGAAAAATCAACGAACAGTCGTTACCGACCGATGATGAACCCTTTACTCCCATAAACACTTACTACGTAGGCTTATTATGGCAAGTACCTGTTAGAAAACAACTACTCCCCTGGCTAAGACCACGACGGGTATTGAATTAAATCTAACAGCTTCTTGTGCAACGTTCCTCAAAGCATCAGAGGACGCAATTGCAAGTGCCCTCTATGACCAACCAGCAGAATTATGTTTTGATTTGGACGGGGTGACCACCTGCAGACTAGTTTCGAGGTTGTTGCCTCTCATCAGTGCAAGGGCAGGTCAACACAGACAGCACTGAAGCCATCTATTTATAGTGATAGCAGAAGACCTAGGTTCAGAAGGCAGACAAGAAAGGAAATTACTTTTACAATGAATGAAAAAAGAAAAGGAGAATAATCAAAAAGCACATATAAAGGGAGGAAAACTATTCATAAACAGCCTAGGCTATACCTATAAAGACTTGCTGATAGAGAAAAAACTAATTTAGAGAAGGAACCGTCCTAAAAACCAACATACCGAAGATAACAACAACGCAGGAAAAGCAGCTTGTCAAGAAAAATTAGAAAAATAAAAAAGTAAGAAGAATCCAGAAAAACCACGACAACTGCGAATAAGAACAAACTCAACAATACAGTAATATTATTGTTATTGTTAATGTAATTAATCGAAGACTTATATTTTTGGTTTATGCGCATGTATTATCAGAATGGATCCATGCATACGAGATTTCTCCATAACCAAAATAGATACGTTTTCATTGAGTAGTAATTCAGAGGATAAAGAAGTATTGGAAATTATTTCGTTTAGCAACTTTAAAATAATTCACAATAATATTCGTAGCATATCTAATAATCTTGATGAATTTTTAATTCTGCCCGATGGATTAGATTTATCATTCGACTGTATATTTTCAGAGAAGTCAGATGACAAGTTCGGTTCCGTTTGAATGTGTGGGATGGAATTTATAACGACCGAATACTTGGACCTCATTTCTCACCTAAGAAATTCTTTGAATGGGGAAACCTATCTTCAGTTCTTAAGAAACCAATTCGAAGAATATATGGATAGGTACGTTACCCCTTGTTAATTATAACAGCTGTTAGTTTCAGCATGACGGGGCTCCACAATACAATAAAAGACCAATTCGCGAATATTTAGACCCAACATTTTCTAATAGGTAGTCAGGGAATTCTGGACCAGTGTGGTGGCCGGCAAGGTCACCTGATATTACAGTTTTGGATACTTTCTTGTGGGGCACTTTCAAAAACAGAATCTACGGAGAGCGAGACTATGACACAGTGGACGAACTTGAAGAAAATATCATCACGCAATTTATATCTATTAGAAGAAGGGATATTATTAGGGCTGTTCTTAATTTGAGACGACAAGCACGCTTATGTATTCAAAAGGAATGCCATCATTTCGAACACTTTTTTTTGTGCATATTTTACATGCCCATGATTTCATTCTTGGTTTTTAAACGAACCGTACTCAGCAAAGTGTATGTCGAAAATTCCAAATAAAGTTCTATCCGGATGTTGTCTCTCCGGATATGATTTAAAATAAATTTGTGCTGTTTCTATCAAATTTGTAATGAAGTTTCAACATATCTCGTTTTTCTCTATTTGACAACTAGTGTTCATTGAACAAAATTGTTCGATGGAGATATGACCATCTCAGATGAAGTTTTAATTATTTGTGGTTTCAGAAGAGCAACTTATGATGAATTATGAAGCACTTGTGTAATTACTCCCGAAAATTCCGATTTTCAGTTTTTCCGGATATTTCCGGAATTACTCGAAATTTTCCAAGTTTCAAAACAGTATTTTGTGGAGCACCAAAATACGCAACTTTGCTCTAATTCCACGATGTAATCTTCGACGTATCTCCTGTAGATTATTATTATTATTATTATTATTATTATTATTATTATTATTATTATTATTATTATTATTATTATTATTATTATTATTATTATTATTATTATTATTATTATTATTATTATTATTATTATTATAGTTTAGGAGATCCCAATGGTGGGGGTCGAATTTGAATTACCGTATATTCCGCTCTTTTAGACGAGCATGATTGTATACTAAAAACTTTGCACACGTTTTTCTGGAAACAGCAAAGTTGGACATTGGCATTTTTTCAAAGTACATAAATTCATTTATAATATTCACAAGTTACTTGCAACATTGTGTGTAGGCTGTAGGCTGCAGGCTGTAGGTTGTTTAGACAATAAACGGGTTACAAAAAGTTATAATAAAAAAAGCAGATATTCATTCGTCTTTATTTAAGCAAAAGTCGCTCTCAAAAAGATCATTCCTAGCGAAAACACATCAGTATCCTTCATGCATATACCCATGCCCAATCCCATGCCCGTTCCCATGACCATTTCCGTGACCGAAGTTGGACATTGGCCTTTTTTTGTCAAGGTACAAAATTAATTTATAGTATTCACAGTTACATGTAACATTGTGTCTATATAGGCTGTAATTGGGGTAGTACCTGTTTCGACAATAAACGGGTCAAAAAAAAGTTGAAATAAAAAAACAGATATTCATCCATCTTTATTTGAGCAAAAGTCGCTGTCAAAAAGATCACTCCTAGCGAAAACACATCAGTGTCCTTCATGCCCATACCCATGCCCTATCCCATGCCCGTTTCCAAGCCCATACCCATGACCATGCCCGTGGCCTGTGTGGGTGATGAATTGTTTTGTTTCCTTCACAACTTCTCCTCCATGTGGCAAAGTTTCAGTTATCACACTAGTTACAGAGTTCGTGGTGGATTTGCGAACCTTCATGTAGATGAGTAGTAAAATGTTCAGTTTCTCTCACAATAGGGAATATGCATAATTTTTTTTTTATTTGTTCAATCAACTTTTTACTTCGTTACGACATAGTAAAAAATATAAATACTATTGAAAGTCTTGGAATAAATTTTTAAAATGATATATAAAATACCGATTGAATTTGACCTATTTGAAAGCCAACATTTTCGCGCGCTGTGGATGACGTCACATGGCGCGATCAGTGTTGTTCTTCTTTAGTGTCGTTCGTTGAGACGTACTCTGATTGCTCTACTTGCTTGAAGTTGATATTTGATAAAAGAGTAAGACAAATGCAGTACAAGTGTTAGAGAGAGATGAACATATGTGAAATTGATCAGAGCAGTCTTCAATGAACAAGCCTTTCTATAGTTATGGCCATTGACACTATTGACAGTTAATAATTAGGTTAGGGATTTACAGTTTTAATGGCTACTACGATAATGGAAAATGCTAAAAATAGTTATTTAAGTAACAAGGAATGTAGAGACGTGTTAACATTCGAGGTGAGCGAGTACGAGCCGAGGCAAAGCCGAGGCTTGTCGCTTGCCGAGGATGATAACAGTCGATACATTCCTTGTTACTTATTACGTTTTTCCCGCTGCTTGTTGACATTTCTCAAAATTTGCCTGAATTGAAGTTTGTTTTCTTACCCTTCCTTCATGATTATTCGTTCGCTATTTCATTCTAAGTTGCTTGTGCGTGTAACTAAGTTACCGAATAAGCAGACAACAATAATATTCAAAAGCTGAAGCTGAAGGTATTACTTGTCAAAGGCAAAGTCATTATTACCCTAGACACTACTTACATTCCGTTGTCAAGATGAATTAGTAAACGAATGATATAGGCCATTTACCTGTTTTGTTGCTAAAGGTACGGTTCCTTCCATGCGGGCGTCGTGCACGGCGGCCGCAACCTACTGCTACACGTGTTTTTGAATGTACATGTTTCCTTCCAAGCGGCGGCCGCACACGTCAGCCGTGAACGACTGCGATCATTGCGACTGTACTGCTCCAGAAGCAGTGTAGTCGCAGCCGCAAGAGAGTTTTCGTATTCCTCTGGGGTTATTACGTACCAAACTCGGTTGTATGACTCTGATTTCACAATATTTCATCAAGTTGTACTCAAACTGCACCTTGTTCAATCTGAAATATTCCCTAAATTTTACTTCATCCTCAAGCCGATGTCGATTTATTCATGTAACAAAACACTCTTCTTCATGCCTTTTTTGAATATTGGATTTATATCCGCATTGCTCTTTTCCAAGTCGATTAACTGCGGGAATACCTCATCGTCATTTTCTTCTAATTGCAAATAAAGCCGGAGATCATCCATCTTCACTTCAACTAGTGGGAACTAGTACTAACGGCGGAAAACCGGCTCCGTCCGCCGTACGCGACAGCCGCATGGAAGAAACCATAAGATCGACCGGCTGACGCATCCGGCCGACGCACTGCGGCCGCCGTGCACGACGGCCGCATGGAAGGAACCGTACCTTAAGCATGTATGGACTATTTACAGTGTCGGCAGCGGGAAAAACATTTTATAGGTATTGTCTAGTACCGGAATGCCAAAACACAATTATAAGTACACCAAATAAAGTATTTTTTTTCTGTTCCAAGAGATGCGAAAATACGTAAACAATGGTGTAAGGTTATGAGAAGAGGCGAAGTATCTCCAATATCACATTTACATTGTTGTAAAGATCATTTCAATGTGAGTATATTGTATTTCGATGGTTAACATAATGTAAATTGATCAGAAGTAAGATTTGTATGCATAAATGTTTTGTATATACCTGCCTCACTTAAATTACAAAAGGAAAACTATCATTTGATAAACTACTACTACTTATCAGTTCAGGTATTGTCGGATTGTTCTTTGACAAAACCACTTCCAGTCATTGCTCTTGATAATTTACAATTGTCACTAGACCAAAATCGCACTATGTAGTGAAAAACACTACAAATATACAGTGCGCATCCTTACCCCCCCCCTATCTAACTCGTTACGGGACTCTTGTTAGGAAAATCGCCGATTTTTGATTTCTACAGTGTACATTCTCGTATGAATAGTGCACCCCTAATTTCATCCCAGACTGGAGGGGAGCAACCCTGTCAAAAAATTTAAATAGCATGGGGTGGTGAGTGATAGCTCATTTGAAAGGGGGTTTTATTCTCTATTCAACCGTGCAAAGGAATTGAAATATGTTACATTATTTCAAGAGTTATGAATGTTTAAGAATAACGACAATTAACACAGCGCACTCACCCATCGAATTACAAAGTCGGCCCTGTATGATATCGGTGTTGGGTCAGACGTCAATTGAGACGTATTTGTCGTGTGCTTAGATATTAACTGCACGTTTTTGTAGGTGCTTTTGGGTGTTTGCGGATAAATGGTCAATACAAGAAAATGATATCACGGATAGTGCGAGTCAGTGTAGTCTAGCTGTTAGTTGTGCTTGCTATTCATCTTCAAATAATGGTTGCACCACGTGCGTTGAATGAGAAATGCGAAGCAATTGTAATTTTTGGTGAGGCTCATCGAAATTATCATGAGGCGGTACGAATGTTCAATGAACGTTTTCCGGATCACCCTATTGATAGACATTATTTCAAACAATTAGTGGCAAAATTTTATGAGAACGGCAGTGTGCAAAATAAACCACGTTCTAGGCGATCAAGTACAGGAGAAGATAAACAAGTGGACATTATGAGCGAGTTTGTGAATAACCCGTCCTCATCGAGTAGAACTGTAGCGTCTGTAGCCTTGAATTGTGAGGTTTCGCAGATGACAGTATTGAGAATTCTGAAAAAAAAAAAATTTCATCCGTACAAAATAAAACTGGTGCATGAACTGACGGACGATGATCCAGACCGCCGTCTAGAATATTGTGAAATAGTATCTAACAATATTTTACAAAACCCCAGCTATTTAAAACATATTTGTTTCAGTGAGGAGGCTACTTTTTTTAAACAGTCATGTGCATAGACAAAATGTGAGGTACTGGTCCGATGAAAATCCTCGACTTTTTCGCGAAACTCATATCCAGTTTCCCCAAAAAGTTAATATGTGGGCAGGGATACTGGGTGACCATATTATCGGTCCGCTACTCATTGAGGAAATTTTGACGGGTGCCCTCTATTTGGAAATGCTGGAAACAGTGATAGATCCACTCATAGTGACAACTGTCGAAAATAATCCAGACGAATTTGACATGGACATTATACTGCAACAAGATGGAGCTCCTCCTCATTTTGCAGTTGCTGTCAGGACATATTTGAATACTGTTTTTGCAGGACGATGGATCGGCCGTCGAGGATCTGTGGAATGGCCTCCAAGATCACCAGATCTAACTCCTTTAGATTTTTTCCTATGGGGTTACCTAAAATCTAAAGTCTACGAGACTCAGTGTCACTCTATTCAGGAGTTGCGTGCGCGGATTACGGAAGTGTGTGCAACAATTACTCGCGATACCTTGCAAAGCGTCAGGACTGAAACACAAAATAGACTCTATTTTTGCCAGGAGGTCAACGGGGAACATTTTGAACATTTACTGTAATAACAGAAAAAGTTAGTGTTAGTTCAGTTGCTTTCCTGTTTGTGGTGTAATTCTTTGCACGGTTGAATAGAGAATAAAAGCCCCTTTCAAATGAGCTATCACTCACCACCCCATGCTATTTAAATTTTTTGACAGGGTTGCTCCCCTCCAGTCAGGGATGAAATTAGGGGTGCACTATTCATACGAAAATGTACACTGTAGAAATCAAAAATCGACGTGTTTCGGCGATTTTCCTAACAAGAGTCCAGTAACGAGTTAGATAGGGGGAGTAACACTTATGATGCGCACTGTATAAATAAAAACAAATTTTTTATGAAAGACGACTAGCACAGTATGAATATCAACACAGATAAATTTCATAACGTGCCATGTGACGTTATTATTCGTTTCGACCAATGGTGATTCGATTCGCAAATTTGATAGTTTAATGGAGTTAAATACAAACTAAATGATAAACTAATGGTTTAGGTGTAATGTCAAGACAATAAGGTATTGGAGGTAAAAAAATCAAGTAAATTTGAATCACTTGCATATTCCCTATTTCTTTTACATGAGGCATGGTGTCGGATAACATATGAGACATTGCTGGTTTGTGGTTGAGATGAGCAGCCAAATGTAAAGGACCCCGCAAACACCTTATGGGATTTGGGTCCCGGTGGATTTTTTTGAATTTTTGGTATGATATAGTCCATGTTATTCTCAACCAATGTTACCATTGCGCCAACTCAAAAAAATGAACTGTTTTGCTGCTAGGGGGCGTTGAAATCACCCCTAGCGCAGATTAGACTATTTATTCTTCAATCCGGTAACAATATGTTCACTTGTTTCATTGTTGCTAACGTTGCACAATTTCGTGCTGTTTTATAAAAAAAATCTTACCCTCCTCCTTCTTCCCCCCAACTCCTATTACGTAACGAAAAAGAAAATATTTCTTGGGTGCTTATGCCTTAATAAAGGAAATAGCAGTTTTGTATGATTATCCCCCCTCCCCCCGAAAGACACAAAATGAAAAAAATTCGGTGGATTTTTCTGAATTTTTAATATGATGTAGTTCAAGTTACAGTGACAAACCCCGAAAATGAATAGTTTTGATGCTAGGGGGCGTTGAAATCTCATTTTGCTCAGAAAAGACTATTTATTAATATAGGCTGAAACAATTTCTCTACGTATTGTAGTTTAGATTATGCTGAACAATTGTGTGATTTCTTATAAAAAAAAATCTGAAACCTGCCCCTTACCCCCAACCCCTATTTTAAAACACGATATTCATTTTAAATGCTTTATCAAATTAAATGTTCAAATCAGTTAAAATTAGGGAAACTGTACAGTGGTTCAATTTTACCTTTTCCTCCATTCAAAAAAATATTGGTGGATTCAAAGGAAGAGGGGAGAGATTAAATCAAACAACTGTACGATTTCCTTCATTTGAACTGATTAAAACATTTATTATAATAAAACATTTATTTTGATAAAGCATTTACAAGTAGTCGAGAATAATTTTTTTTGTGTTTTAAAATAGGAGATTTTTTTTATAAGAAATCACACAATTGTTCGGCATAATCTAAACTACAATACGTAGAGAAATTGTTTCAGCCTATATTAATAAATGGTCTATTCTAAGCAAAATGAGATTTCAACGCCCCCTAGCATCAAAACTATTCATTTTCGGGGTTTGTCACCCAATTATTTTCGATTCAAAATAACTTGAACTACATCATATTGAAAATTCAGAAAAATCCACCGAAATTTTTTCATTTTGTGTCTTTCGGTTGGAGGGGGGATAAACATACAAAACTGCTATTTCCCTTATTAAGGCATATTTAAACGTTCGACGATACATTTAAAAGCACCCAAGAAATATTTTCTTTTTCGTTACGTAATAGGAGTTGGGGGGAAGAAGGAGGGGGTAAGATTTTTTTATAAAACAGCACAATATTGTGCAACGTTAGCAACAATGAAACAAGTGAACATATTGTTACCGGATTCAAAAATAAATAGTTTAATCTGCGCTAGGGGTGATTTCAATGCCCCCTAGCAGCAAAACTGTTAATTTTTTTTGAGTTGGCGCAATGGTAACATTGGTTGAGAATAACATGGACTACATCATACCAAAAATTCAAAAAAATCCACCGGGACCCAAATCCCATAAGGTGTTTGCGGGGTCCTTTCCCAAGTGGTTGCCCTGCAGACCAGGAGGGCAGGTACAGAGTCTACTTCCCGCCACATGTACCACACCCATGTGATAGTAGTAGTAGTATGGTGTGTTATACTTTGGTGGGAGTATTCCGGTATTGAAAGGAGGAATAATGAATTTAGCATCGTGACCGTTGAGGTAAAAATCACATCCAGGTGAACCTCAGAGGAGGATGGAATTTTGAAGCTGGCTCTCGAATAGTTAAGATTCTACAAACTTCTTGAAAAATATTATTTGTACAGACGAAAAAACTTTTTCGAATTGTGGCCTATTTAGTAGAAATAATGAGCACATTTGGAGTGAAAATGATCCTCGACATTTCAGAGAAGTCAGACCAGAAGTTCGGTTCCGTTTCAATGTGTGGGCTAGACTTTGTAACGACCTCATTTCTTTTCTGATACTTTGAATGGGAAAACCATTCTTGGGTTCTTAAAAAACAAGTTCGAAGATTATATGGATAAATTTCCCCTTTTTAATTATACCAGCTGCAGGTTTCAGCCTGATGGAGCTCCTTCACACAATAAAAGACCAGTTATTGAATATTCAGACCCAAGATTTCCTAATAGGTGGTTAGGAAATTCTGGGACAGTAAGGTGGCCGGCAAGGTCACCTTACAGTTTTTGGGTATTTTTTGTGGGCGCTTCAAAATACAAAATCTATGGAGAGCTAGATTATGACACAAGAAAATTTCATCACGCAATTTAGATCTATTAGAAGAAGGGATATTGTTAGAGCTGTTCCTAATTTGAGACGACAAGCACGCTTATGTATTCAAGAGGAATACTTGTTATACTTTTTGTGCATATTTCACATGCTCATGATTTCATTCTTGGTTTTTGAAACGAACCGTACTCAGCAAAGTGTTTGTCCAAAATTCCGAATAATGTTCTATCCGGCTGTTGTCTTTCCAGATATAATTCAATATAAATGTGTGCTGTTTCGTACTATTCCTATCAAATTTATAATAAAGTTTCAACTTATCTCGTTTTTCTTCATTTGAGAATGAGGACATTTTGACTGAATTATTTATCATTTATGATGGTTGAGAGTTCTGACAACTAGTGTTTATTGAACAAAATTATTCGATGGAGTCATGACCATATCAGATGAAGTTGTTTTTTTTCAATATTTGTGGTTTCAGAAGAGCAACTCATGATAAATTATTCATCAATGGAATCAGAATGGAAAGCACTATTTTTCTGTCTAAAGAAACTATATGGTGCCCATGTTAGAAAAAAGAGATGATGATTACCAGAAGACGAAACGTCGAATGGTAAATCTGAACGTGACAAAGGATGGCTGAAAAAAAGGATCAACGGAAATATGTTTTTGGTTTTGGGCTATGTTGTCAAATAACGCTAGTAAATATTAAAACCAAATTTCCGATTTCCAGTTTTTTTCGGATATTACCGGAAAGACTCGGAATTTTCCAAGTTTCAATACAGTATTTTGTTAAGCACCAAAATATGCAACTTTTCCCTAATTCTCTAATTCAAGCTTCGACGTATCTCCTGTAGTTTAGGAGATCCCAATGGTAGGGGTCGAATTTGAACTACCGTGTATACAGCTCTTTTAGACGAGCATGATTGTATACTGAATAACTTTGCACACGCTTTTCTGGAAACAGCGAAGATGGACATTGGTCCTTTTTTTTTCAAAGTACAAAATTGATTTATAATATTCACAGTTACATGCAACATTGTGTGCAGGCTGTAATTGAGTGTAGAACCTGTTGAGACAATAAACGGGTTACAAAAAGTTGAAATAAAAGAAGTAGATATTCATTCGTCTTTATTTAAGCAGAAGTTGCTCCCAAAAAGATCACTCCTAGCGAAATCACATCAGTATCCTTCATGACCATACCGATGCCCAATCCGATGCCCGTTCCCATGCCCATGCCCATGACCATGCCCATGCCCATGACGCTTTTCTGGAAACAGCAAAGTTGGACATTGGCCCTTTTTTCTTCGAGGTACAAAATTTGTTTGTAATGTTTACAGTTACATACAACACTGTGTGTAGGCTTTATTTGGGTGTAGTACCTGTTTAGATATGAAACGGGTTTTAAAAAGTTGAAAAAAAAAAGATATTCATTCATCTTTATTTAAGCAAAAGTCGCTCTCAAAAAGTTCACTCCTACCGAAATCACATCAGTGTCCTTCATGCCCATACCCATTCCCAATCCTATGCCAGTTCTCAAGCCCATACCCATGACCATGCCCATGACCGTGACGCTTCTCTGAAAACAGCAAAGTTGTTTTTCAAGGTACAAAATTTGTTTATAATATTTACAGTTACATGCAAAATTATGTGTAGGCTGTAATTGGGTGTAGTACCAGTTTAGACAAGAAAAGGGTTCAAAAAAAGTTGAAATAAAAAAAAAACGATATTCGTTGATCTTTATTTAAGCAAAAATCATTCTCAAAAAGAACACTGCTAGCGGAAACACATCAGTGCCCTTCATGCCCATACCCATGCCCAATCCCATGCCTGTTTCCAAGCCCATACCCATGACCATGCCCGTGGCCTGTGTGGGTGATGAATTCTTTTGTTTCCTTCACAACTTCTCCTCCATGTGGAAAAGTTTCAGTTATCATACTAGTTACTGAATCCGTGACTGATGGTTCGTGGTGGATTTGCGAACTTTCATGCAGATAAGTAGCAAAATGATCAGTTTCCTTCAGGACTTCTTCTCCATGAGGCATGGTCTCGGATAACATATGAGAAATTGCTGGTTCGTGATTGAGATGAGTCCAGTTCCTGCCACAGGGACGAAATCTATGTGATGGTGTATATACTTTGGTGGGAGTATTCCTGTATTGGAACGAGAAATAATGAATTTATCATCGTGACCATTGAGGTAAAAATAACATCCCGGTGATCCTCAGAGAGGGATGGAATTTTGTAGGTGGCTCTCGAATATGGAAGATTCTACAAACTTCTTGAAAAACATTATTTGGACAGACGAAAGTACTTTTTGAACTGGCGTTTTCAATAGAACTAATGAGCACATTTGGAGTGAAAATAATCCACGACACTTCAGACAAGTCAGACCAAAATTTCGGTTTCGTTTGAATGTGTGGGCTGGAATTTATAACTACCGAATACTTGGACCTCATTTCTGCTCTAATATTTTGAATGGGGAAACCTATCTTTGGTTCTTAAGAAACGAGTTTGAAGAATAAATGAATACGTTTCCACTGATTGATTATAACAGCTGCTGGTTTCAGTACAATAAAAGACCAGTCTGCGAATATTTATACCAACTAATATGTGGTTAGGAAATATTAGACCAGTGAGGTGGCCTGCAAGGTCACCTGACCTTACAGTTTTGGAAATATTCTTGTGGAGCACTTTAAAAAACAGAATCTATGGAGAGCAAGAATATGACACAGTGGATGAACTTAGAGAAAATATCATCATGCAATTTAGATCTATTAGAAGAAGGGATATTGTTAGGGCTGTTCTCAATTTGAGCACGCTTATATATTCAAGAGGAAGGCTATCATTTCGAACACTTGTTATACTTTTTGTGCATATTTTACAAGCTCATGATTTCATTCTTGGTTTTTGAAACGCTCTGTACTCAGCCAAGTGTTTGTGCAAAATTCCGAATAATGTTTCAAGATATCTTGTTTTTCTTCATTTGAGAATGAGGACATTTTGACTGAAATATTTATTATTTATAATGTTTGATCAGTTGTGACAACTAGAGCTTATTAAACAAAATTATTCGATGGAATCATGACCATCTCAGATTCCAGTTAAAAATTCAAATTCAAATTCAAATTGGTTCATTCAAACTAGAGTAAACATTTTTACGCTTTTACAAATTGTTGTTTAGAATAAACTTTCGAAATCGGGCACACTAGCATAGGCAGGATTGCCTGTCCGCCATGTGCTCGAACTGAGAAATCAATTTAAATGTACATTTATTTGACAAGGTGAGTAAGAAAATTAATATAACATTTCTGATATTACATAGTCAACTTCCGGAAATTATTGACACAGTGGAGAGGATGCTGACTCACTTTGATGACGAATTCAGTACATCATAAAATTTCTTAGGATGATTCATAATATATTTATTGTTTCAGTTTTGTATTTCTTCACGTTTGAAATCTGTTTAAAGTCAATTGGTATGTTGTTGAAAAATTTTGGACCGAAGAAAAAGAAAGTTCTTTGTGTTAGTGTTTCTTTAAAGGATTGAATATTGACATCCATGTTTGTGGTAGACCTATTTATCCTAATCTTTTTCTCTCTCTTCATTTATGAACATTCTCTTCAGACATTGATTAGTGTACAATAGTTTGACATTCAATATATTTGCTTCTTCATATTGCTTATCGGTGGAAAAACGTTTATTTTTCTCAGGATGATTTTTAGTAGTGTGTTTTGAGTTGTCTGCACAATATTCAGTGTGTTGTTGAAAGCTCCACCTCATTTTGTGATACAGTAAGATGAAATTGATTCAGCTAAGGAGTTATACAACATTATAAGATTTTTCCTGGAGAAATATGATCAGACCATCGTATCTGTTGATCAAGGACTACCCCTAAGTATTTAATTGATGCCACTTTTTGAATAGAAGAACATCCACATTAGTTTTGGTGACAGTGTACAGAGTGTAGTTTCAGTGACAAATTATGTGGTTGACTGACGATTGTTGGTGTGGAGGCCACAAATTTAGTCTCATCAATATTTAGGGTGAGCTTATTTAAATTCAACCATGCATATATCTTCTGTAGATTTGTTTCGGTAGCACGTTTAACATCCTTCCAATTTTTTCCCGTGCAAATTAAAGCTGTGTCGTAAGCGTAACAGATAAGGTGTCCTAGCCTATCTATTATTGCAATATTGTTCATTTATTGGGCCCAATACTATTCCTTGTGGTACCTCGATTATCACTATTGATGACTCTGTACTAACCTCATTCCCAATTTTTACCATCTGAACTCTATTTGTTAAATAGTTTGAAATAAGATTGAGTGGGAGACCACGAATACCGTAGTGTCTCAATTTGTTAAGTAGAATCTCGTGCGAGACTGTCAAAGATGAAGTTGTTTTTTTAACATTTGTGGTTTCAGAACAGCAACTCATGATGAATCATACTACAATGAAATCAGAATGAAAACCAGTATTTTTATATGTAAAAAAACAATATGGCGCACATAATAGAAAAAAAAGTCGATGATGATTGCCAGAAGTAGAAACGTCGGATAGTAAATCTGATCATGACAACGGGTAGCTGAACAAATGTATCAATGGATATGTGTTTTTGGGCTATGTTGTCAAAAAACGCTAGAAAAAAATTAAAACGAAAATTCCGATTTCAGTTTTTAACGGTTTTTTCCAGAAATACTCGGATTGTTCCAAGTTTTAGAACAGTATTTTGTTAAGCACCAAAACACGCAACATTGCCCTAATTCTCTAATTTAGGCTTAGACGTATCTCCTGTAGTTTAGGAGATCCAAATGGTGGGGGTCGAATTTGAATTACCCTGTATACAGTTCTTTTAGACGAGCTATTGAAAAACTTTTCACACACTTTTCTGGAAACAGCGAAGGTACAAAATCAATTTATGGTATCCAAATTTTGTGTAGGCTGTAATTGGGTGTTTACCTGTTTAGACAAGAAACGGGTTTAAAAAAAGTTGAAATAAAAAAATATATATTCATTCATCTTTATTGAAGCAAAAGTCGCTCACAAAAAGATCACTCCTAGCGAAAACACCAGTGACCTTCATGCCCATACCCATGCCCAATCCAATGCTCGTTCCCAAACCCAAACCCATGACCATGCCCGTGGCCTGTGTGAGTGTCGAATATTTGCATCCGCCATTTTCCAAACTGGCGCCCAGAAAAGAGAGTCCCACTCATACACACTGAACACGGGTCGAAATATCATCTATAATACTGAAGTATAAACTATAGCATAGTGATTGCTAGTTAGATTTCAGGGTCTGCCAATTTTGTCATTGGCGAACTGCCTCCCCACTACTGTTTAGACAAGAAACGGGTTTGAAAAATGTTGGAATAAAAAAAAAGTATCTTCATTCATTTTTATTAAAGTAAAATTCGCTCTTAGAAAGATCACTGCTAGCGAAAACACATCAGTGTCCTTCATGTCCATACCCATGCCCAATCCCATGCCCATTTCCAAGGCCATACCCATGACCATGCCCGTGGCCAGTGTGGGTGATGAATTCTTTTGTTTCCTTCACAACTTCTCCTCCATGCGGCAAAGTTTCAGTCATCACACTAGTTACAGAGTTCATGACTACTGGTTCGTGGTGGATTTGCGAACCTTCATGCAGATGAGTAGCAAAATGTTCAGTTTCCTTCAGTACTTCTTCTCCATGAGGCATGGTCTCGGATAACACATGAGACATTGCTGGCTCGTGGTTGAGATGAGCAGCTAGATGTAAATTTCCTACTACGTGGGGGTCTAGCAGAGCAGGTGGACAGGTGCAAAGTCCAGTTCCTGCCACAGGTACCACACCCATGTGATAGTAGTAGTAGTAGGGTGTGTTATACTTTGGTGGGAGTATTCCGGTATTGAAAGGAGGAATAATGAATTTATTATCGTAACCGTTGAGGTAAGCGGGGTTTACGCTACTGTAAGGAGGTAACTTGAAAGCATTATTGACACCATTGATATAAGAAGGATTTGGATTAGACTGGAAAGTATTCACGCCTTTATTGGAGTACGGTGGAATCATACCGTTATTGGAGGAAGAAAAACTTCCGGTACTGATGGAAGGATAATTGGAAATTCCACTGCCGCTTTGCTGTTGTTGTTGTGGTTGTTGTGGTTGTTGTTGTTGATACTGTTGTTGTGGCTGTTGTTGATACTGTTGTTGTAGTTGTTGTTGATACTGTTGTTGTAGTTGTTGCGATTGCTGTAGTTGTTGTGATTGTTGTAGTTGTTGTGATTGTTGTAGTTGTTGTGATTGTTGTAGTTGTTGTGATTGTTGTACTTGTTGTGATTGTTGTTGTTGTGGTTGTTGATACTGTTGTTGTTGATATTGTTGTTGCAGTTGTCCATCTGAAGCTGAAAAACTGCCTCTTTGATCTATCACACTTTGCCCATTACTCTTTTCTGTTTGTTCTTCCACGATTTTTTCGACCACTTCTCCAGAAATTGCTGCTATAATGCAGAAAAGTACAATCTGGAAAAAAAAATTATCAATTAGAGATATAACGAAGGAAATATTAGCTAGTCTTTCGATGCGACGATATCCAAAATCTCTAGAGGAGTAGAAGTATTCCTTTCACCACAATTAAGAGTTTTTTTTTTATTTCAACAATAATTAACAGATTTGAATTTAAAACGAATATGAAATAAGTTTGTCATGCCGTGATTTTGTACCGATAATAATAATAATATTAGGTAGGGTAACATTAGACATATAAGAATATACATATATACATATACATATATACATATATATATATATATATACACATATAATTTGATCAGTACACCCCATTAAGACCGTCAAGGTTGAGCATGGGGTGCAGTGACCAATAAAGCGTTATATTTATGAAATTGCATTATGTTTTGATTTGATTTTTTTTTGTAATATTCATATTTATTGTGTATATGTGTTTTTTATGATAGCATATTTTTGTTATTCAGAATTCAAGAATTTTTTCAATATTTTCCGCATCAAAATTTTTTATGTATCTTTTGAATATGGTTTTCAGTAGGGAAAGCGAGTTCAAACTTCTTATATACGTTTTATACATTTCGGGAAGGAAGTTAAATAAACGTGGTGCAATAAATTGAAAATACCTGGTTCCTATAGTTTTTTTAGCAGCATTTATTTGTATAAAGTCTTTAGACCTATTTCTGGTTTGGTGATGGTGGTCAAGTGTTCGTAAATCAGAACGATTTTTAAATAGGTAGATTACCAAACTAAAGATATACAGTTGCCTCAGACTCATTACATTCGCTTCTTTAAACAGAAGCTCTGTGCTATAATTCATATTTCAATATACAAAAGCATTAGAATAGAATGTCAAGAACAAAACTTAAGGCCTATACTGAGTGACCGCGGAAAGTTGCTCGCCCTTACAACCTTTTTGTTTTTGAGAAAAAAACTGCATGTTTTGACGTCCGAGCAATAAAAGATATAGAGGTGCCATTTCTATATGCACAACACACACATTGTCATGAAAGCTGCATATCATTATCCTTTGTGATAGTTTCTGGGTTAGGGGTAACCTCCGAGTTCGGAGGGGAAGATTTGTTATTGTAATGATATCCTGTTGTAAGCTTAGAATCAGTGGCGGCGTGCTGATAATTTTTTTATATTTTTATCTACAGACGACCACCTGCCTGGTTGAAAAGCACGTGTGTTGTCAAGATGTCAATCAAAAATTTTGTTGTTCGAAAAATTAGATTCTTGCTGACAAAGCATAGACTAAGGTCATTAATGATGAAAAAATGAATGAAAGTGTTGAAGTAAAAAAGGCAAATTATTCAAATTGTTGAATCACATCAGTAGAAACTTGAGGAGCATGTTGCTGACGTCGAAATGAGAAAAAAAC
The DNA here is from genome assembly GCA_944452925.2 of Chrysolina oricalcia. Lineage (NCBI taxonomy): Eukaryota > Metazoa > Arthropoda > Insecta > Coleoptera > Chrysomelidae > Chrysolina > Chrysolina oricalcia. The sequence goes on from OX101816.2 coordinate 13,434,691, forward strand.
TTCTCATAAACACGTCCGCAAGTTATTCGTTTCTAAGATACACAGTGTCAAAGTTTAATTCTTATATTTGTTTTTGGTGAATAAATTACAAAATATTTGTGATATTCGAGTAAAGTTTGGTATCTTGGATGATTTTTTAATGACAAAATCAAATTTTATGGTAATTGTGGAAAAACTAATTACTAATTGAATTTATTCAGAAAGAAACTCTATAAATTTCAAACTTTATAACAAATTACCTTGCCAAATTAAATCCATGAATGATAAATGTTTCAAAATTAATGTGAAAAAAGTGCTTCTGGATCATTGCTTCTATTCTGTTGATGATTATATTCAAACATCCCTTTTGTGACCTCACTTTCATAATTTTCTTTTGTTTTAAATTTAACTATCACACATATATTGTGTTTACATGTATGTTTGTATGTATGTTATACAAATTTTATTTTATTTATGTAAATGTATGTGTATATTGTGTATATATATTCTGTTCCACTGACTTACTATAAACCATATTCTGTATTTGTCACATAGTCAATAAAAATATCTATCTATCCATCTATTTCAAATTTAAAATCTTGTCATTCAAAATCGATTATTTCAAATCTCAATAACTCGAAAACAGTTGCTCGCAGTGACCTATAACAAGAATATATTTTTTACACAAGCAAGCTAAATAATAAATATTCCCAGATACCAAACTTTACCCAAATAGCAAAATTATTTTGAAAGTATTCATAAAAAATAAAAATAAGAATTCAACTCTGACACTCTGTACCTCAGAAACGAATAACTTGCAAACATATGTTTATAGAAACTTTTCTTCTTATTTTTATGTCAGCAACACGCTCCAAAATTTTCTACACGTACTTAAGAAACACCCTGTATACTTTATATACAGTGTGTACATAAAGTAAGGAATAAATTCATTTTCTAGAAAAGGAAAACCTTTTCGGAAAAATCGTTGGACACGTCAACTTTTGTTTCAAGAAGCGCTTCTTTTGGAGTCCTAGTCGGAATGGTGACGTCATTACTCTTCCGCAGATGTCATCATCGATTTTTTTTTTCAAATGGCAACCTATATTTTTGACAGTGTCATTTGAAAGCGCATATTTTTCTCCACACAGCACATCAAATGTTTTGTCGTGTTACATAAGGAAATTTTCGAGAAAATTAATGTTATCATGATTTTATAGTAATTTATTTTACACAGTTGATTGCACAAACTAATTGATCAAATGTTCAAACTGAAGTCCTTCTTGAGCCTAGCAGTATCCAAGACGGTCAATAAATTCTCGTTGGACCTTCGTGATAGTTCGTGGAGTAATATTGTTACATTCATTTGTAATTCTAGTTTTCAATTCTTCGATATTATCTGGTCTAGTTTTGTACACGACATTCTTTAGATGACACCAAAGAAAAAAATCTAATGGAGTAAGGTCCAGAGATCTTGAGGGCCATTCAATAGCACCACGCCTACCTATCCATCTATTGGTAAAGACTTGGTCAAGATACCTTCTAACATCAGCTGCTTAATGCGGCGGTGTACCATCCTGCTGGTACCATAAGTTTTCATTTGGTATAGCAGGGTTATTTGCGTTAGGAAATAAGATCACCAAACTGGGTATAACATAATCCTGTAGGAATTGAAACCATCTTGGACCATTTAAGGTCCCTTCGAAATAGTGGGGTCCAATAATTCTGTTTTCTACAATCGCCGCCCAAACATTTATTTTCTGAGATACTGTGTGTGATGTTCTCTCATCCATTTTGGATTCTCTTTAGCCCAGTACCTGCAATTCTGCCGATTCACTGTTCCTGTTAGTGTAAAGGTAGCTTCATCAGAAAAAGCAATATTTTTTACTAGCAAAAGGTCGGCATTGCACAAATCCATTAACGTTTGGCAGAATTGCATCCGTCGGTATGGATTGTCCTCGGAAAGTTCTTGGGTCAGAGTCATCTTATAGGGATGCCACTTTTCCAATTTTCAAAGTTTATGTGTAGTTGTAACTAGGATATCTAGATTTTGGCTCAGTATTCTTAGGCTGTTGTGTGGATTTTCCTACATTGCTAATAAAACATTCAATTTGACCTCCTCATTGATTTTAGGACGCCCAGCTTTAGGAAGATCATCAACACTACCAGTGTCTCGAAACTGTGTCTCACATTTGCCGATTGAGTTATGGGCCTATCCGGATATTTAGTATTAAACAGTCTAACTACTTCTTGTTGCGTTCGTACTCTATCACCGTATCCAATCATCATCAGAATTTCGATTCTCTGAGTAACAGAAAGGTGCATTTTAATCTTAATTATTTCTAAAAGAAGTGAATCAATGGAAAATGAACTTTCAAACTGTGGCATACGTCAACCAAACGTCTAAATCAGCAAGGTATCACAAACAGTAACATGTCTTTTTACGACAATAAAAAGAGTGATTTTTTTAGGGCTCAGCAAAAACGAACACACCAGTGGCGAGCGGACAGAGAACTTTACAAAGCTACGAAGGACTTTATTTTGAACCCTTCATTAATTAGTTTGTTCAACCAACCGAATAAAGTAAGTTAACTTAAAATCATTCATTTTCTCGAAAATTTCCTTATGTAACATGACAAAACTTTTGATGTGCTGTGTGGAGAAAAATATGCTCTTTCAAATGGCACTATCAAAACTATAGGTTGCCATTTGGAAAAAAATCGATGTTGACATTTCTGGAATAGTAATGACGTCACCATTTTGACTACTAGGACTCCAAAAGATGCGCATCTTGAAACAAAAGTTGACGTACCCAAGGATTTTTCCGAAAAACTTTTCCTTTTCTAGATAATGAATTTATTCCTTACTTTATGTACACACTGTATGCTACACATAAGAATTTACACGAACTATAATACACATGAAAGAGTTTACAAAGGACCCCGCAAACTCCTTATGGAATTTGGGTCCCGGTGGATTTTTTTGGATTTTTGGTATGATGTAGTCCATGTAATTATCAACCAATGTTACCATTGCGCCAACCCGAAAAAATTAACAGTTTTGCTGCTGGGGGGCGTTGAAATCACCCCTTGCGCAGATTAAACTATTTATTCTCGAATCCGATAACAATATTTTCACCAGTTTCATTATTGGAATTGTTGCACAATATTGTGCTGTTTTATGAAAAAAAAATTCTTACCCCCCTTCCTTCCCCTCAACTCCTAATACGAAACGCAAAAAAATATTTTTCGAGTGCCTTTAAATGTATCGTCGAATGTTTAAGTATGCAAGACTAAGGGAAACAGTAGTTTTTTAAGATTATCCCCCCTCCTCCCAAAGGGCACAAAACGAAAAAATGTTGGTGGATTTTTCTGAATTTTTAATAAGATGCGGTTCAAGTTATTTTGAATAGAAATTATTTGGGCTACAAACCCCAAAAATGAATAGTTTTGATGCTAGGGAGCGCTGAAATTATACCTTGCTCAGAATATGTTATTCATTATTATAGGCGGAAACAATATCTCTACGTATATTAATTTAGATTATGCTGAATAATTGTGTAATTTTACATAAAAACAAATAAAACCTCCCCCTTACCCCCACCCCAATTTTAAAACACGAAAAAAAATTTCTCGACTACTTGTAAATGCTTTATCAAAATAAATGTTTATATCAGCTCAAATTAAGGAAATCGTACATTTGTTCAATTTCACATCTCCCTCCCTTCAAAAAAATATTGGTGGATTTCGCTGACTTCTTAGTAGGGTGTAGTTCATGTTATTTAAATTAATTGGGCGAAAGTCTTGAAAACAAATAAAAATTAGACATCAACAATTTTAATTTGAGTTGGTGCCTGAATGAATTTTTTTGTGTTTTAAAATAGGGGATGGGAGTAAGGAGAAGATTTTAGATTTTTTTTATAAAGAATTACACAATTGTTCAGCATAATCTAAATCAAAATACGTAAAGATATTGTTTTGTCTATAATAATGAATAATCTATTCTGAGCATCAAAACTATTAATTTTTTGGGTTTGTCACCCAATTAATTTCTATTCAAAATAACTTTAACTGCATCATATTGGAAATTGAGAACATTCCACCGAATTTTTTTCATTTTGTGCCTTTTGGGGGGTGGGGGGGAGGGGGGATAATAAAAAACTGCTATTTCTCTCATTCAGGTATATTTAAATATTTGAGGATACATTTAAAGGCTCTCGAGAATTATTATTTATGCGTCTCGTAATAGGAGTTGGGGGGAAGAAGGGGGTAAGAATTTTGTATTGTCAATGTATGATAATTCGAAATGGCAGCAACAAAACGGTGAACGAATAATTTATTGTCCGAGTCCGTTCAAAATTATAATGTAGGGGTACTTTGGATCGGTGATTTTGACTTTTTTTGTCAAAATCATAAAATTCAAGATGGCGAGATTTGAGATCAGATTCTATTCAAAATTTGTATCTAGGAGTTTTTGGAATAGGAGATGAGTTTTTCAAAACTGAATAATTCAATATGACATATTTTACGAATGATCTAAAAAAAATAACCGTTTTCAGTGCATTTGAATAAGATATTGTCTTAAAAACATTTTTCCATTTATATTTATCAGGAAATACACTCTCCACTTCGTCAGGGCTATTTAGCAAGAATTTTGGAGTTAGTGGCATATTTTTACGCATATTCCTAAATAACTTGTTCTTGTGACTCCCATATCGTTCGACATTGGTTTCCGAAACAACGGTTTATTTGGGCGGCGCGGCGTTTTTGATGTTCCTTTGAAGTTGAAAAGCTACAGCGGGCTCTTCTTGATCGTTCCAATGGGGCAGCGCGGCAAGATAAACAAATGGAACATTGACTTGATACCAGGTGATTGTTACGGCTTTGTTTGTTTCTTTGGCGGCATCTATATCGAGGATAGAAAACATTCGAATTTATTCACCACATTTTTTCATTTTCATTAACGCTTCTATGTTGGAGAAGAATCACAATTATTTTTATCAAATTCAAGGACAACTTGCGATTGAGTTATAGATATACACGAGAAATGATTTCAATGTAAAAAAAAATACACAGAGACGTTTGTGTATGGGAATCAATAATGCTTCCAATGCAAAAAGCATTTTATGTAAATTGCATTCTACCTGAAATATTGGACGGGCATCTTCCTAGAGGAATAAGAATTAGGGATATATGCTTCTTGTTGTTGAAGGTAGAGAAAGAAATGTAAAAAAAATAAAGAAATAGCTAATTTGTTTTAATAATCAAGTATATTAGAATAAAATATCTAGCTAAAACATTGTTTAATTTATTCTTAACAGTTGTATTAATTCACATCGGTTGAATTGAATGTTTCACGGGTGAAAGTCTTATATTGTTTCACCCTTTATATGGAATAAGACATATTTACGTAAACTATGAACCTTTCCTGCAAAAAAATAATTCAAATCTAGAAAAGGATTTTCAAGAAAATTACGATCAGATCTTGTTGGTGACTATTTTCAATAACTAACTTGAAAGTCAAAATCTGTTAACTGATGATTTTTAAATTTTTTATTCATGATTCCACAACTGATTTTATATTTTCGAATCAATTCAAATTAATGCATTCATTTACACCTAAATAGTAATTTTGAACAAAATAATCCATCTTGGAGATGCCATTTTGAATTATCGAAATTTGATGAAACATTCATCATCACCGACCCCAAAATACCATTCTTATATAGAATTCAACCATAAATCACAAAATTCGTCTGCCATCTTGAATTCCTGAATTTTGACAAAAAATCATTGTCTTCGAAAACAGAAACAACTATACATAGGTTATAATCTTAGAACCCGCCCAGAAATTACAAAACTTTTCCGTCATTTTGAATTCACGAATTTTAACAGAAATCATCAGGATCTCTTAACATAATCACAAAACTCGTTCGCCATCTTGGAACCACCATCTCAAATTCATCAATTTTGACAAGATTCATAATATCTGAGCTAGAAAAACCCACAGACAAATTTGAATCGAATCTGATCATAATCACAAATCTCGTCCGCCATTTTGAAATTATTAATTTTAACGAAAGATTCATAATCTACGACCTTGAAAACCTGCACCTACTCATTTTGTATCGAATCAGAAACCAAATCACAAATCTCGCTTTTTTGTATTTTCTTTAAAGACATTTATAATGGAGTACCCACCTGCTACTGGAATTATGAACAGTGAACACCTAGGTATCAAATATCAAATCATTTGGACGTCTGCAAGTGTAAATTTTGTTCAACGATTCCATTACATACCTACATATAGCATACATATGTATCCGATAAAAGTAATTTTGGTCCAATACATTTTAAAAATAATAATATAATAGACTGTTTATGTCAGCGTTGTATATTTATTTTGTGCTGCATGCATGTCGTTTTATTTGACATTACCTTTTATCCGATATTTCATACAACATTATCTATTTCTTTTTGTGGTATACTTCATACTAAAATTCACATTCAAAACATTTCCGAGATAGTTCAAACAGATTTTGCTGAAATATTTTTTCAATTCTTGAAACATTGTGTGACTGGATTCCATTATATTTATTCATTCGAAATTGTCGTGCAAACTTTCAAATTACTACGAAAACAAACTGGTTCTAATCTAGATATGTAATTTGGAAGAACGAGCACCGAATTATCTGATTCGGACCTGTATCTTACAAGAATCGCCAAGTTAGAAGTGAGGTGGAGTTTGTATTTATTTCGTCGGGAGAACACGCACTGCCATCTGACAATATACGTTTCTTACCTAGGAGGCTAAAGAATCTTAAGAGTGAATATAATACGGAATTCTAACCTGATAAACGAGTAAAAACGAAATTAACCGACAATGCCCTTTTTTAACATGATTGGGGCCTTGATGTTTGTAAACAACGTCGGGTATGTTGCATTCAAGAGAGAGACAGAGAAGTCTCTATATCTTTTATTGATCGGAGGTTTTGAAATATCTCAGCTTCATGCAACTTCCGCTTTTAACGGAAGTCCCATCAACTTTCGATTTTTAAATGGGACACACGGTATATTTCCATTTCAATATATCACGTTTCACTTTTTACAACCAATTTTTTTATTATTTTGAAATTCAGTTTTTATTCTAGGGTGCTATGGATACGTTCAAATCCCTAATTTTCATTTCAAAATATAGGGAAAAATAAAACTTCACTGTTTTCAGTCAAAATATACCTGCTATGTAATAGTATATTGTAGGGTAAAGTCGGGTGAGATGGCCAATATTTTGAGAAACTGAAGGCTGTATAGGTTTGGTAAGAGTTAAGTTCGTTCAATTTTTTCCTATGACAGCTTCAATATTGTAATAACATATGAAGTTAGAAATAACGGTCTAGATGTTGAAAGATTTTTTTTTATTATGTATTAAAAAGAAGGTACATTTGGCCATCTATCCCCATTCAACTGGGTTAGTTGGCCATGTCAATAAGGGAGAGTTGGCCAGGAAATATAAATGTGTATTCATTACAAAAATAAAATCAATGGAACATTCTCATGAAAAAATGAAATATAACTCAACGTCTACTTATTTCGTCTAGTTTTGAACGCGGTTTTACCGCAACTTTGGCAAGTATTTATGAAAGATGAGCAATTTTCATGGAACCATCTCTTGCATTTTATACATTGCAACCAATCTTCTTGCTTCTGAGTGATGCTGTAGCTTTCCCCACATCCAGTACATTCAGCATCATCATTATCAACAGATTCGATTGTATCACTCTCATCCTCATATAGCATACCTACGTCCTCTTCTTCTTCTGAAGAAGATGGGCGTCTCCTCTTCTGAACAACTTTTTTCATAAGACTTGTTTTTTCTTTGGACTTGTTCTTTTTTTCTGCCTTATTCTTCATAATTGCAATATTTTCAGGAGATGTTAACAAAGTAGCAATGGATTTTGCTCGTTTTTTCACAGAAGAGGGTATCATGTCCATCGGAATATTTTCAATTCAACTGTTTGTTGACTGAGCATTTGGTTCTTGTGTTACATCAGAATCTGGCATCTTTGGTGTCTCATCTATTACCTGGTTGCTTATAATTCGATCAACAACTGCGTAAGCATGGTCAGATATGGAATCAGAATTCCAAGGAAATATACCTGTAGCTCTGAACCTTGATATCGCGTTTCCAATGGTCGCTGACTTCCCCCAACTTTTTGTTAGGAGCTCACCAAATTGCAGCCTTCCTATTTTTCTTCCGGGGTGACTCTGCATCCATTCTCTACAAGCTTGATAGTAGTAGGTTTTCAACGATTTGAAGACAGCCCTATCGAGAGGTTGTAAGTAATGGGTTGTATGTGGAGGTAAGCACAATAAACTGACGTTATTTAATTCAGCGGTTTCTAAAAGTTCAACACAGGAGCAATGAGATGAATGCCCATCAAGAATAAGCAATGTCTCCTTCACCTTTACGTGAAAGGAAGTGGTTCGTGAACCAATTAAAAAATATTGGTGCATTTACGTAAGCTGACTTTTGAGACATTACAATCTCCGAACCAGGTGGCATTGAATCAGTCCACTCGTTCTTCAAGTTTTTACCTTTGAATACACAGACCGGTGGTAGAACATAGCCCTCAGCGTTGCAGCAGACAATGCACGAAATGGTCTCATCCTTTTCTCCCGACGTCAGTGTCACAACATCTTTTGCGCCTTTTTCAGCTAAAACATGTCCTGTTCTATTATGCAATTGAAGACCTGTTTCATCTACATTGAAGATGGAACCAGGTTTGTCCAAAAGTTCAGAATCTTCTTGAGTTGCTTGCAATAGTTTGAAATATTTCCCCACATCTACACGGTTCATTCCCTCACCTCGTCCGAGGGAAAATCCCTCAGCTTTTCGAATTGATAAGTCAGGATGTCTTCTGAAAAAGGATCTGAACCAATCCGAACCTGCCTTCCCTTTTTCTTTGTTAAACTTATGATGGATATGTAGGCTTTCAGCAAAGTTATACGCAAGTATTCTTACATCTCGTACAGTCATTGGAAAACCGCAGTTTTGCGCCTTTTTTATGTGTAGTGCTAATTTATTTTCATTGGTCTCCCCCAACATGCTGCCTGTTCCCATTTTACCAGATGTGAAGACATTTTTTTTAAATCTTTCTTTCTAATGTTTTTCTAGGAATGCCATAATTTTTTGAGGTAGCGTTTACTGATGAACCACATTTGACAGCTTCAATTGCTCGCCTCAGATTTTCTTCAGTATAATTTCCGCGATTCCAGTTCTTCCTCTCATACTCCGTAGGCATTTTCCTGCAATGAATCATTGAATATTTGAGAATTGAGAATAAAGAGTCAGAAATATTGAATGGCCATCTATCCCAACGCATTGCTGGCCATCTATCCCAAGTACAAGGGAGAGATGGCCAACGTGTTAATAAAATATTGGTGTAGTTTTTTAACAGTTTTTAAGGTTAGGATGTTCAAATAAGCATTGTTCTTACCTGATATGTAGAAATCAGAATTTTATTTCCACCCAAAACTTCCCAGTATCACGTACAATGCAAGAGTTAGAATATTATTCAGCAGCACAAAAATGTTTTTGTTCTCTAAATGCTTGACCTTCACTCCGACACAGTTCAATGCATACTGGTAACATAGAGCTGTTCCGGCTCATCGTGTCATAGGTCATGCAGCGCTCTCTAGCCACACTTTGATCTTTATCAAGCTGTTGGTCATCTCTCCCGCATGGCCATCTCACCCGACTTTACCCTACAATGAGCATGAAATGACATCCATTTCCCATGAGTAGGTATATGATATTTTGTATATTTAATATACCTACGAGTGGGATATGGGTCATTTCATGCTCATTGTACACTATACTTTTTCTACGACCATCTGAATCATTAACAAATCTGTAATATTTTTAATAATCCTTTTTATCATAAACTCTCCTGCCGTCATTTTTATGGTTTAGATGATTTTTTCTTTCTTCACCCCTTGAATAAAATATCTACTTTTTCTTTTTGTACACGTCCCTACCTACGTCGTGAAAATTATTATAATAATCAAACACTAATCGATTTCATAAAATGAAAAAAAAAATGTGGCTGCTTGGATTTGAACACTCGCTCCCACCATCCAAAGTCCATATGTCATCTGAATCAACACTCGTCGTTACTATAGAGCACATAATAATTTGTTCAAATTAACTGCTGTATAGAAAGTATCTGTCAACTATTAAAAAATATAGAATCCGATTGAAATCAATCTTTTTTTTTTTAATCATTCTGGTTTTATGAAAAGAAAATTATACCTTTGTCAGAAGGTAGGCATTACCAGCAGTTATGTGAATTTATTAATTTGATCTGTAGAAAATGTTTTTGATTTCTTTGGTTGATACCCGTCGGACTTTTTCTTGAGAAATGCTTTCAGCTTTTTATAATCGGATATGTCCAAATCTTGATTGATACTTTTTTTTTAACATCGAATATTGACTCCAAAGGGTGGAGGATTTGAATTTCTTCGATATATCGGCAAAATATACCAAAAGGACGCTTTCGGAAAAGATGATATGTGCTGCTTAGAGTGCCAATCCATAAAATATTTGAAAGCAGATTCATATTTCTTCTTTGACAATTCTGGTAATAAGTTTAATGAGGTGAGCTTAGCCATTTAGGTATTATTTGGCGGTGTCAATGTTAAATCATCCCAACTATCGCTAATCATTTTTAATAACTTATTTTTTTCAATCGAATTTTGTAATTATCTACTGATGTGAAATGTCAAATTATTAGACAGACGTAAACAAACTTGATTCGATATTATTTATGTTTATAAAAGTCGTTTATGCACTAGCGGGCGGTAAAGTACACTTTACCGCCCGGTTCAGCACTTTACTGCCCGCGGGCGCATTATGGCCCGGCGGGCGGTAAAGTAGACAAAATTCTCAAATTGTCTATACTCACACATCATTTCATGCAATTCCTAACACGAATTAGAATCATTTCAGTTCAATAGAGCAATACTCTCTCTAACATTTGTAACGGGTTTAAATTGCACTAGAAAACCCTTGACGTTTTAATACAATAACATCAGAAATTCTCTGTCATTGATATACACTTTCCACTCTGTACGCCACTGTATCAAAATGACAACTTGATCGTTGTCATGTATAGCTTGTTCCGAACGTTAGTACTTACCTTTGCCGTACTAGTTCGAGCGGACATGAACCGGCCTTAAGCTAATGACAGTTATCAGTTGTTCTATTTTGCGGTATGACAACGTTGTTTTGTAAACATACTTATGGTTAATCTATTGTTTTGTACTTCGAACACAAAACCGTAACATTCCTACTCTATCTCTATCTTGTGTCATTGAGGTTACCTACTTCACATTCGAATAATTGACCTTTTGTTTGTTTGTTTGTGTTTGGTTCTGAGATTGAGAGGCTGGCGTCTTCGTCTTGGTTCAGTTGGCAACACTGAATCTTAAGGTGTTCTTTTCTTAACTCCTATTAGCTCGAGTTAGTTCCTGGACTGTTCCCACCGAACACTAACGAACAAGAAAGCGCCTTGTCAGATATTGACAGTTTTGACTTTGACGTCTGAGAGATACTCTCTTCTTCCTTATTTGATCTTGATGAGTGACTGACCTACTTTGAAGATTTCCAATTAAAGTTTGATCATCGTTGATGGATCTTTGGAAAATTCATATCAGGAGAGTTTCTCATATTGTTTGCGATTTTTGACGCTTTATATTCTTGAGAAATCTCCGTTCGCTTTGCGGATTTTTGAGGTTAGAAGTCACTTCATCATTGTGTGAAACCACTGGAACGAGAAACTCGCTATCAGACAGCAAACAGACCATCAAAGCTGTTATCAGAACCCTCCCACTTAATAGAGGGTGCTTCTCTGCTGCGGCTACCACTCTGCTACTACTTTGCTCCGCCGCGGATAGTGCTTGTTACCACTCTGCTACTTCTCTGCTGCGACTACCACTCTGCTACTACTTTGCTCTGCTGCGGCTAGTTCTGCTACTACTCTGCTACCGTTTATTGGAGTTCAACTAATGTGATTGTTCCACTGTTTCGTTGCTATACGATTGTCTTTCCACTGTTCCACTGCTGTGATTGTTCCTGCTCGACTGTGGTTGTCCCGCTGTATATCTGTTGTTCAACATTCCTTCGCTATTCGTCCCAGCTGTACATGTACTTTGATCGATTGTGTAGTACCCACTGTGCACCTGTATTCACCAAGGCACCGATGAACTACAACCACAATAATTGGTGAACTGGCATGCTTGAGAATATCTACGTAGTATCAGATAAGTTTAAAATAAGACTGCCCCTAAGGCGTAAGTATCTATAACTGTAAGCTATCAGCGTGACGTCACAGGCATATCCCTCACTGGAGGTTTCATATTGATATATTCAAACAATACCATACTCTCAATCACAGCATTCACTTGAATTCATCTTGGTGGTTGATATTTACATTAATTTCATTTTCTTTTGTATGGTAAGCTGAACTGTGCACATACAGGGTGTGTAACGATCAATATATTTTATTAGTAAGAGACATGACTATTTCTTTTATTCTGGTCCCAGTTATCTAAGCGTAAGGGAAGACAAAACCTCTACATAGTTATATATTCTTATTATACCATTTACAGTTATCTATTTTTTTAATATTTTAGTAATATTAGTGCAGTGGGTTGTCCCATTCCATCAGGGTGGTTTCGGATTTTTCACTAGCGATAAATCCGTGGCGTTCCGGAAAATTAACCCCATATTTCAATCTTATCGAAATCAATTTTTATTGTCGAATCCACGCCTACTGAGCTGCTGGGTATGTTAGAGACGTGACACATCATTGCACATTCACTGCTCTCCTTTCCTAAATTTCGCCCCTAACACATTTGTTCATAATCGTTGGCAATTTTTTCGGTGATGATCTATTTATATGAAATAGATTCTCCAATATAGCACTCAGCTACTATAGTTTCACATTCCTCATATTATGTTACCCTCAATTATTGTATGCATAACGTATGAAACGTGTAGACCATTGCAATTCAAGTCAGTATCTGTGATTCGCGCTATAAAACCGCTAGTGCATAAAATTTTGTATGCATCACGTGCGTAAAATGCGTTTTTCGTCGACCTCTGCAAAAAATGACATTTTACGTACTAATTTCCGGACGAAAAATCGACTATTTTTGAAGGCAAGTACTTTTCGTCCGCAAACACTTTTCGTCCGCAAACTCTTTTCGTCCGCTGTGGTCACTATGATACGGCACGGTACGAGAGCGGCGATTGAGTCATTTTCGTAAATCCACGTTTTAATTAATACATAGGCGCCTGTGACAATAACTGTCATTTGCTGTTGTCAAATTAATTATTTACGAAATCCGCTAGATTTCAGGTAAAGCACTTCAAGAGAGAAGTTTTGGAAATGGTGCTGTTGGAGCACCTGCATCTGAAGTTGCATCAACACATACCCAAAATCAAAACTTGTCTCTTGCATCTTCTTCAACAGCAGGAATTAATATCAATAATTGCACAAACTGTACGTTCAATATTCATCTTCGAGATTGATTTATTTTTGTAGTATAGTTGAAATAGAGAGTTGTTACACTTCAAATACATTTTGTTTATATTCATTAAAATTATGATCGAGTCTGCAGTTCGAAGAGTTGGACGTAGCTGAGGCCAGCAAACATGCGAGTACTTACTTTCATAAAGGTATGTAGAGGTCGACGAAAAAATGTAATATGCACCTCGGCAAAAAACTGTCTACTGTCTCGCCTGCTGGCCTGCTTGCTATCCTCGGCTGCGCCTCGGCTATCAATTTGCAGGCTCGACTATAATAGACAGTTTTTCGTCCTTGGTACATAAATAACTATTAAGTCCTTCGGCGTGAGATGGCCCTCGGCTAACGCCATTGGGCCATCATCCACGCCGCAGGCCATAAACGCCTACTTTACGCCCTTGATACATAAATAACTATAATACCTACCTATAATGACAGTCTAGTAGTTCATGAATGTCGTAGGAAATGAAATATTTCGATACAGCTAGCCCGTGGGAAATGAAAATCGGTGTTACAACGTGGTAGGTTTCTTAATCGAAGACGCAATTGAAATGTTCATTTTTCTTAATGGTCGTAGAAAAAATATGATTTCGACATTTGTGTTACTAATAATAAAAAATCGTTAAAAAAATCTTTCCTCCAACCACACACAGTATTAACAGCAATCCTAGCAATCCTGGAGATAGAACAAAACAAATGCCAAGCATTTAGGTTAATCTCCTAGGATTGTGAGGGTTCAATGATAATGAAAATAGGAATAAAGTTTATGGAAAATGTATTAAATTGATATATGACTGTCCAATGAGAAATTATACAGGGTGGGTCACGGTCGATGGTACCTTAGACGTTTACGGAGAACGAGACATAGGATAATTCTGAAAATTTGGTTTCTCAAGTAGTTGCTCTTGGTCTATCGATCTAAAATATTTTCAGCAATGCAGCGTTGCCGCTTATACCAGAAAGTAGCAGCATCTTGTTATTTCAAATGGGCCACCCTGTATATTACCGCATTTTTGAACTTGTCATTCCTTTCTGATTATTTCTGCCTCATACTCCCCTATACCTATCTCTAACGGTTTTTGAGATATTGGTTATTTTCCATATTTTTTATCCAAAACATAGCTCGAATTGAATGTTTATTTCTGCGGTATTTGGATTCTTAGAAAGTTGCAATTTTGTGTTTAGTTCATCAAGATCGTGAACATTGATTCTGTCTAGAGAAGTTTGTTCTGCGATATACAGATTCGTTCAAAATTCATGATCTTACTGCTAGATACGAAAAGGGTTGAAAGTGCGTTTTTTTAAATGGAACATCCTGTATATTATGAAATATCCTGAAAGATGACTAAATTCCCTTCGAATTGATATATCATGTTCCTATACCTACATAGCCAGAATTCCGAGATAATAGCAATTTTCACTTGTAATCTCCCAAGTGCTTGAATTATTGCCGGAAATTTTTCGAGTCCATTAGTTTTCTTTGAAACGTGCGTGACCTAGCTAAAGTCACCACTATCCAAGACCACATAATGAATCTTTCATATAAATTTTACAAATATCACATATCCAAGAGTTCACTCACCAGGGAAATAACAAGAGTAAGGGCACACCACAATACCACCAAAAACTGGACTTGTTCCATGACCGCCAAGACTAAGCACCAAGTCACCTCTATAGAGGACTAAGACCAGAACCCGGTTTTTTGCCGAAAACTTTTTCCGGGAATCCACAACACCCCTCACAAATCACACTTCTAAAATCTGATCAATCTGACAATCAACTCCTGTATTAGCATAGCGGGAGACAGGTTATACTAATACCATGATGTAGGAAGGTAAAATCTGAGTTACACCCGTCAGCACCAGCGGGGGTGTCTCACCTATTCCTCTTGGGGAGCCGAGGAGACACTACATTCGGGACAACGCCGACCCCTGGCAACAGGGGTCGACGGAGCTCCCCCATCCCAGCACTCCCTCACAACCTGCGGGATCCCTATCAGCCCACGGAGGTGGGCGGAAAATATCAAGCAGAGTTGTGTTGGACATAGATTTCACCGAAATGCAATGTAAATAGTTAAATATCTGAATATACATGTTTTTGAGTTTGAGTTTGAGCTCAGCGGTAGTGTTGCGGCATATGAGTCGCTAGGTCGATGGTTCAATCCACGATAAGAACATAACTTTTTTATTTTTTTTGTTCCAAATTTAAACACATTTATTGATGAAAATTTTGTTAAGTATTTTACATATCAATATTTCAGTGGTTATAAATAGTTCAGGTGAAACCATCGTTAGTTATTTCTTATGAATTGTTGGATGATTTTCATTTCTCGGTGTGAAATTTTCTTACCGAATCCACCTCGTTCTTGAATTAATTGCCGTAAATTTATCTCGTACATGAATTTTCTAAAGAAAATTCATGTACTCGAAAAATTTCCGGCAATAATTCAAGCACTTGGGAGATTACAAGTGAAAATTGCTATTATATCGGAATTCTGGCTATTTAGGTATAGGAACATGATATATCAATTCGAAGGGAATTTAGTCATCTTTCAGGATATTTCAAAATATACAGGATGTTCCATTTAAAAAAACGCACTTTGAACCCTGTTCGTATCTAGCAGTAAGATCATGGATTTTGAACGACCCTGTATAACGCAGAACAAACTTCTCTATACAGAATCAATGTGCATGATCTTGATGAACTAAACACAAAATTGCAACTTCCTAAGAATCCAAATACTGCAGAAATAAACATTCAATTCGAGCTATGTTTTGGATAAAAAATAAGGAAAATAACCAATATCTCAAAAACCGTTAGAGATAGGTATAGGGTAGTATGAGGCCGAAATAATCAGAAAAGAATGACAAGTTCAAAAATGCGGTAATATATAGGGTGACCCATTTGAAATAACAAAGATGCTGCTACTTTCTGGTATAAGCGGTAACGCTGCATTGCTGTGAATTATTGCAGTTTGGAATGATTTGAATTTAAGCAAGGTTTTCCAATTTTTAAGTTGATGTAATGTCCAATTTATTTATTTTTCAAATCTTTTATTCAACTTGCCCTGTTAGTTGATATGTATATGTATGTGTGTGACAAATCTTGCAGTGACTTTTGGCCCACTTTTAGTTGTCCGATCAACTTGAACTTTGGTAGGTGTTCATAATTGCGATGACAGTGCATTTTGTAATTTTTGTTGAAGCTGCCATCCTGGCGGATGAGATTTGTAATCATGGTCCGATTCGATTCAAAATTGAATTGTGGGTGTTTTAGGTACAGATTTTCAGCAAGTCTAAAAAGAATTGGAAATTAATAAAAAATCTTTCATGAATGAGATGAAAACAACTTTTTTTTTCAGATGAGTGACGTGCTTAACAGATTCAGAAGATTGCCTCGATTACAAAATAGGTATTCTTGCGCTGTAGAATTTTGATTCTGTTATGCACAGAATAAGCTACGTCACACATCTAAAGAAAAATATTATTTTCTTTTTGGTGCATTTGTATTAAAGCTTTTTTTATCAATTTGAATAATTCATTTCAGTCATACTGGATACTTAAAAAACCACCTAATGCCAATTTTGAATCGAATCGAACCATAAATTTTGTTCGCCATCTTGGAGCCACCATCTTGTTTTTTTTGCATTGACAAACGAATCATAATTTCCGACCCTGAAAGCCACCACATATCAATTTTGAATCGAATCGGACCATAATTGCAAATTTTGTCCGCCATTCTGGAGCCGTCGTATGTTTTTTTCCCTCAGAAACATTCCATAATGCATTGTCACCAAATTTATGTTAAGGAGGGAGAGGTATGAGAGTTAAGGTTATGATAGAAAGATGTCCCCCTTGGATTAGAAATCGACGTGTTCTTTCATTTTATTCCACCTGTTTCGTTTTCGGTTCCCCACCCTGTATACAAAAAATTGAATGAGGCAATGATGTGTGGATCATCAAATTTGCACCCATCCTTTACGATAAGAGGATTTTTTCTTGATATTTGATTCATTTATTAAGTCGTATATATAACATTCCAAACTGTACTAATAATATTTTCTGATTCTGAGATTTTTTTGTAGAAAGTCTGTTTTGTAGTTTCAATTCGGTACTAATATTTTTTCTTCTCATTACAATATTCATTAAATGCAGGAAAATTTCCTGACTCATGAAGGAAAGCTCATCGAACCCATCACATCGGCTGAATCTTGGTTCCATATTGTAAATGAAAAATCTATATTGGTCCAATATGGGTGAATATACAAAAAACAATATTATAATAATAATTTAATTGAATGTAGATTGAATGTAGATTATCACACGAAATATTGGGTCAATATTGGTTGAATAATTTCGATAATACAATTGGTTATATATTGTTTTCCACATCTATAATTAATAATGCAATCCAAATATTCCAGTCATATCGATTCTAGGGGAAAAAAACTATATTGTATTTCCAAGTTTGTTAGAATATTGGTTGAATATCATTTCCACTTTACTTGACTAATTGTAATAACTCATATTACACAATATTGTCTTCATATCGTTTTTAACATCTAAAATACATATCGCAATCCCAATATTCCCCTAATATCGATTCTAGGAATAAAAACTATATAATTGTATCTCCAAGTGTGATTACACATAGGTTGAACATCATTTCGCCAATATTCAACAAATCTTATTAATTAATATTGGGTCAATATTGGTTCAGTAATATTTATCGATATCGTTAAAACAATATTGTCTTCATATTGTTTCCTACATCTAGATTGAGATGAAATTTGAATATTGACCGAATATTCAATGAAACATATTGAAATTATATCATGATCAAACCTGGATAAAAATCCGCTAGGTGGCTCTTCATATAGAACGTCTTCTAAAACCTACGAGAGTATATTAAATACTTCCCATAACTTGTTTTCAAGACAGCTCACTCGGTGGTGATGGCGATCAAAAGGCTCTGGTGTCACCTTAATCAGCTAAAAGACATTTAATAATTTACCAAGGTATATTGACATCCACCAATATATCCAAATGATATTGTACCAAAGTCGATAAATATTGTACCAATATCGATAAATAGTTTGAGGCCATAATTGCTTCAAGAATATTTCATCAAAACCATTTCTAAAATATTTAAACAATATTCGACCAATATCGCAAGATGTTCACATTTTACTTCTCGACAATATAACTTTTGAATATTGTGCCAACATTGTCAGAATATTGTATCAGCGATATTGTACCAATATCGCCGAACATTTTGAGGCCAATATTGCGCCAATATTATTCAAGTAATATTGGACCAATATCGCCGAATGTTCACATTTTTTTTCTCGCCAATATTGCATTTCAAATATTTCGCCAATATGTTCACAATATTGAACCAATATTTTACCTATATAGGTGTGTTACTTGGGAAGGAATGCATTTGTTCAGTCGATCTTAAAAATCTGGTTGATTTTCAATATTCACTTGAAAAAAATCTTCGAAGGCGCCTAACTTAGTATCGAAGGATATGAATCAATGGTAATATTTTGACACCATCCAAATATTTCCAAAAGGAAAAGAGAAAGTCCGGAAATACCCAGTATAATCACCATTTCTGATAACTCATAGACTGTTGTCTCGCCGTCTTCAAAAATAAGACGTATAATAATCGCTAATAGTTATGAGCAACGTCAACTTTGCTGCACGACTACTAATGACTATTTTTTTCACTAATTTACCATTAAATCATCAAAATTATTGTCCTAGAAATAAGCATGTACGACAAGAAGTGAAAATACAGTATGATTATTAGAAAAATCTGTCAGGATCGATTTCCGTATCTATAAAAAATGATAACGTTTGAATAACTCAAACGCAAAATCTATGATACATCACATTTCTCATATTTCAAATCCTTCATCCATAGAATAGAACTATTTAGAAAATAAGCAGTACTTTAATCTTACTACCTACAAAAAAATTCTTTCACAGCACTTGATTCCGGTAGATAGTAAATTATGAGTTTATGGTTTAGCCAATGGAATATTTATTTATTACACGGAAAGAAATACCCATTTACAATAATATAAAATACATAAAAATATAAAAAAATATGTAACTACCTATATCTAACAGTTTTATACAGTAACTGGACATAAACAAAACTAATTAAAATAAAATGAACAATTAAAGCTAAAAAACTTTAGCTACATAGTAGCTCTCTTCATTTGCCAAAGCAAAGCGGAAAAAATATCTATAGCCCGTGAGTGAACATTTGCCTGTCTCAGTAATCTAATCATCCCTATGTTTGCACCATAACTCGATCGATATTCACTTAGTGCCCTAGAAGGTATATTTTTACTTCTTCTAATAATTCAGGAGCATCTATCAGACCGTTCAAAATTTTATAAATAGACAAGGTGTCAAACCCTTGCCTTCTGTGGATTAGAGAACTCAAATTCATTACTGACAGCATGTTGGTATAGGAGTAAGTAATGTTCAGCCTAAAGGAGCAGTACATATGAAGACAAAGCCAAAGACATTCATTTCCCAGAAGAAGATACATCATAAAAAATTACATTATTAAAGGTTAATATCAAATTAATTAGGTACCTTCTCACTGCCAAAGGCATAGGGAAGGACTAACTCACAAATATATATATATACATATATAGAAATAATAATAACATCATATTAGGTTATAAGTATTCATCAGTGCGAATCATTACATTATGACATAAATAAAAAGGCATGCTTTAAAAACTAAATTGAAAAAACTCATCAAGATTATAGAAGACATGACTATGCAGTAGATTTTTAAGTTCCATTTTGAATTTTCGGTCGGTTAATATTTTGAGTGTTTGAGGGAGGTGATTGTAAACCTTGATACCCATATACAAAGGTCCCCTGCGAGTTCTGTTGTAATTGTAATTTGGTAATATTATTAATTGATTCCGGGTAGAGTATGAATGTCTATCGGCGGGACGTAAGAGGGAACCACGTTTTTTGTGGATAAGAAGTGAAACTTTGTAGATGTATATATTGGTAATTTGTGAATATTTTGTGATTTGCGAAATGATCCCTACTTGATTCTCTATAGCTCAAGCCAAAAGTAGTTCTGATTGCTCTTTTTTGTATTATAAATGTGGAAGGGGACTCAACGGCTGTGCCCCAAAATTCAATACCGTATTGTAGCAGACTGTGAAAGTACGCGTAGTTTACTGTTTTGGCTACTTTTACATTGGTGTTTATTCTTATTGTTCTTATTGCGAATATAGCTCTACTTAATTTCACATTCAGTTGTTTTATATGCTCAGACCAGTTCAAATTACTATCGATAGTGAGTCCAAGGAATTTCGATGTTTCGGAAGTATTTATAATGCCTTCTTCTACATCAACTACCAGGTTATGAAGTTGTTGATTATTGTATGGGTTGAATAAGACTCCCTGTGTTTTGGTTACATTCAGAAACAATTTGTTAGCACTAAACCAGTTCATAATACCATTAACAGTCTCTCGTGTTAGGGCTAACAGCTGCTGGATTTCCGAGTGATGAATAATAATGCTCGTATCATCAGCAAAGAGTGAAAATGATACGCATGGAAAATTACAAACAAT
The DNA here is from genome assembly GCA_944452925.2 of Chrysolina oricalcia. Lineage (NCBI taxonomy): Eukaryota > Metazoa > Arthropoda > Insecta > Coleoptera > Chrysomelidae > Chrysolina > Chrysolina oricalcia. Next base: position 13,455,874 of record OX101816.2, read on the forward strand.
ATCGTTGATATAGACAAGAAATAATGTTGGCCCTAGGATGGAGCCCTGCGGGACACCTTTTTTAATATCAACTGTTTCTGAGTAGAAGTTGGTGAGATTGTTATTTTTTTTTGCTTCCACTTTCACTTTCATTTGTCTATGACCGAGATACGTTTCAAACCATTTCTTGGCGATACCACGCACGCCGTATTACTCAAGTTTATCTAAAAGAATATCGTGGTCAACACAATCGAAAGCCTTAGATAGATCGCAAAAAATACCCAATGGGTGTTTGTTTTTTTCGATTATTTCATTTACATGTTCTAACAGGGTAAAAGTTGCATCAGCTGTATTTATATTTGCTCGGAAGCCAAATTGAGAATTGGTCAAAATATTATGGTCCCGGAGATAAGATAATAGTTGTTGGTTAACGTGCCACTCTAGGAGTTTTGAAAACTAGGTAAAAGTGAAATGCCCCTGTAGTTGTTTGGGTCTAATTTGCTTCCTTTTTTCAGAACTGGAATAACAATTGAGGTTTTGAATGATTCAGGAAAGAATGCCTAAGGCTTGCTCAAGTGATCTATGTTATTTTTGATGAGCGTCATTGGAATTTCGTCGATACCAGTAGATTTTTTTGGTTTTTGCGATAGAATAGAGTGTTTCACCTCCACCTCTGTTATTGGCGCAAAGAAAAATGAATTCACGAAATTGAGATCAATAGTTTTCAAAAATTCCATACTAGTAACTAGTAACTAGTGAAAGTATTCTTATGGCGTGTATTGTTAATTGAAATTTCTTTTCCTAGAAATGTATTAGAAATAAATCAACTATTGATTTCTAATACGCACAAGTGGAGTCTAGATTACGTTATGCTATAGCTACTTCACAGATATTCATTTCATAGAAGAGCATTATCAGATGTATAGCAGAAGTCTAGAAAATAGTGTCATGTAGAAATCTGTTGAACCAATATAACGTTTTATCACTAAGCTGTCTTTACATCTAAAAAGTATTTAAAAATAAGCTACAATTTTCACTCAATGAATACTTTCATAATAAAATTATTACACCAGACAGAGAAGTCAATTTCGTGTACTTTTGTCGAGGAATAAAATAATGTAATAGGTACTGTTCAGCAGATCATATGAGTTTGAAACTGTTCAACAAACTACCAGACAGCGCAAAATCCATAAATCCTTAATTCGTTTATGTTAAGCCTAAAAACATTCTTACTCTTAATGAATTCTTGTCGTTGTGAAAAAATATTGTTCATTGTGCATTTTCGTTGTAAAAATTGTATCTGTAATTGAAGTCTGCTATCAACTGTTGTATAAATATAACTTCTCAACTGTGACGTTTCCGATATAATGTATATTTATCAAAAAGGTAATAAGAATGTATCCATAACTTAATTTTTGTGTATGGAGGCAGATCTCAAATACTGCCGAAGACTAGCACTAAATTTTGATATGATAGTACATTTTGATAAGAAAATTTTAATATTTCAACCACACTGAGTCAAATGCTTGTCTATCAATGATATGCCAATTCCATATGTGAGCAAAGAGCAAATGGGTATGAGGAAAAAAAAAACTGCTCTAAAATTAATGTTAGTTAAAATTCAGACCAGGTTAATCTGTAGGAGTTTGAAAAATCAACCTTTCTTTAAGATCAAAACACGCAGTATTAGAAAGGTTGACGCTAGGTAACAAAGCCAAATACTCGATTTTATCAAATAAAATGTCAAATAAGCCTCATGTCAACAATACGTGACATCAGATTTCCTACTTGATTAGACATGTTTAAGGGCATTATTCTGATATAAAATTCATTACCAGCTTTATTTTTCAAATCACGATGCAAGCATAATGAAAATACCGTATGATACAAGGGCCTTTAAATCACTCGCAACTTTCAAGAGCAATCCGCTTCGCGTCGTATCCTTGATCTCGTTGCGCGTGCTTTGAAGGCTTACTTGTACACTTGTATCATAATATATCACGAAAAAAGGAACTATTAAGTTCTGGCAAGATTTCGCAAAATTTTAGTAGAACAAGTTATTCAAAATGCAATTTTAGGTAAACGAAATTTCAAACATTCATTTGTGAAGTAATGAACATGTTTACAATTATACATTTCTCTTCTCTTTTCTCTTGACAAGTTGAATTGAAGTGGAACTAATATGTATCTTGATGAAATTGCAAAATACTTCTTGTATTGTCTACAAATGACGCGACCAGTTTGAAAAAAAGAGTTTCGTCATTAGTACCCTCACTGTTTTATAGATTTGTAAAATTCAATCATATCATAATCTAATAAATACCATGATGCTATGAAATTCTGAAAAATTCGGTTTCTGTTTCGATTATAACCAATTTTCACTGATATTCGAAAAAGATTTTTCCACATTTACTTGAATATTAAACTTTTGATTTTTGACTAATAAATTCGTCAAGATATTTTTTGTCGATTAAAAATATTGAATAACAAGTGAATAACTTCAATCACTCACCTACTTATTTTGGAAGTTTTTATTAATATTTTCATTCGAGTCAAGTCAAATCAAAATTGAAAAGTATAGTTTTTCAGTGTATGAACAAAGTAGAACAATCAATACCGATTTTCAGTAAAAATTTTAAATATTAAAAAAAAATGTTTGAATATCATAGGATCTAAGAATACGTGAAGTTTTGATATAATTGTTGACTACAAACCAATGTAACAGCGACAGTCGTGGCAAAATCCGATTTCCTAACTAGTGATATCAGTTGTAAAAAAAACAAGAATTTCAATTGACATATGAGTGCTTCTTCAATAAAAAAGAAACGAATTTTAATTCATAAACTGCTGAATGCTTGAAATTCCAAAAATTCGTTGAAATTCTATTGTGAGAAAATTTTTCAAATACCACTTTTCGAGATTTTCTTTTAATTCTTGTGATTTTACCATACTTTTCTTATTGCAGCTGTACCGGGAATGGACAAAAGATGACATAATACATAATTCCACCCCGACCATTGTGGAATTTAACAATTCCAAAATCAAATTTTTCATTAGAAAGTTGACATTCCAACTGTTGTTACGGAAGAAATATTCCAAAACATGTTTTTGTCAAAAATATTAACAGGATGTTCATTAAAATAAGATGTTGAAGAAGGAAACATTCTCAATTCAAAATTGAAAGAACAGGATTTCTCTGGAAATGGAACAAATCTATCATAAAAAAAAGTACACTTTCGATTTTTAAATGGGCTACCCAGTATATTTCAAACTTCTTCCGTCTCCATATGTCATTCTGAATACAACCATGTTTCACTTGTCACTTTTTGTAACCATTTTCTTTTGCATTATTTTTTTTTTATCTAGAGGTCTATGGAAATGTTCAAGTCACTAATTTCTGCCATAGAATTTTTGGAAAAATACAAATTTACTGGTTTCAGGCAAAATATATGTCTCTTCAGGTTGGGAAAAATGATAATTTTATTACGTTTAGTTTTATACCGCACACAAATAGGTTTTACAGGAACTTTTGATAAAAAAAAACAATAACTTACGTAAGATCTTACTTAAAATAAAGCATATTTCGGTAATGAAATTAGATTCAAACGATTCAAGTAACCTCTGACCACCACAACTTATAAAACAAATTCTATAAGGAGATGTACATATTACCTTACCACATTTCTGCAAAAGTAAATTAGATAATAATTGTGTAAGTTTTTATTCGAAAAACATGTTTTTGAAAAGGTTTTGTATCAATGACTTTGTTTTATCAGTTGTGCTGGTCACTTCATGCATTTAAATCTTATTTTAATCTCAAATATTTTGAAAAATATCTGATTTGTTCTTATACAATTTTTGACGACAGTTTGTTTCATTCAAATTAAACCTAATAACCCGAAAGTTACTAATAGAAAATTGAAAATAAAAATGTACAAAGCAGAAACATTTTAACCGAAAGCAAAGTGAAGTTGTATTTTTGTGTGAAATTTTAGGACTGAAATTAATGATTTTAAGGTATCCGTATCCCTCTGGAATAGAAAATAAATTTGGTTACAAAAAATTACAAGTGATATATGATTGGATTTAGTATGTCATATGGAAACAAAATAAGTGAAAATATACCGAGTGCCGCGTCCAAAAATCGAAAGTTTATGTAACTTCTGGTAAAACCGGAAGTTGCATGAAGATGAAAAATGCAGTTTTATGTCGTATAGAGATCCTCCAAATTTCACTAAATTATCTTTAGAAAAAATAAATATAGGGACACCTGGTATATTTGCAAGAACACTTTTTACACAAACGGCACCTCATGCTACTGTATGTGTATTGTATTGTATGGCACAGTATAGAAATCCTACTGATGAAGAAAAATTGGTTATCGAAATGCGCATCTAAGAATATGTATACGAGAAGTATGCGGTAACACACAAACATATTATTTGTTCTTTCTGGAACTTCTCACTTCCTGTTTACTGGTAGAAGAATCAAAATAAGTCCAGAAACTATATTTTTGCAAAACAATATCAATGCCTTCGAAACCAAGAAAAAAAAGTTGGATGAAATTCTGTTTGCCTACATTTATATAAAGTCAAATAGGACTCACCAATTTCTGCATCTTGCTAGATGACATACTAACAACATTCAACTAATGGTGGATTTATGCATCAGTCACAAGTTTTAAGTCATAAGGAAGAATATTCGTCAATGATTGGTTGGAATAAATGGTTCAACCAATCATTGACGAATATTCTTCCTTATGACTTAAAACTTATGACTTATGACTGCTGCATAAATCCACCATAACAATAACTTGAAAAGTTTCGAGTTTTATAGTAAATTGTCATGATTTGTTGCTTATCATTGAACAGCACAGTTTTAAAGTTTATGTACGGAGTAAAACTGTCAGTAGTTACCAATTTTCAGTAAAAACTGGAAATATTAAAGAAAATTGTCAGAATACCGGGTGACACAGCAGACATGTAGCAGCCTGTAATTTTTTTATTTGAAGAGATGAAGATTTGAAATTTGCAGAAGTTACGTAATCAATGATAGCGCTTCATTTGAACCTAACGACAACTTTCTTCAACTACATGTTTGATCGGCAGTAACTCCAACTTTTTTTTTTAATGACACCCTTTATATTTATCCAGCCTATCTTATTTGTCTTGAAATTCTCTATTCAACCGTGTTTCTCAATTCGCAGATGAATTGCATTTTATTAAAAAACATCAAGTTGGCTGTTATCCGAATTCGATAATCTTTCGATGCTTGGTAGGCTTGGAAATCCAAAGAGTATCAGTTGAACGATATAATTTCAGTTTTTTCCATACCTGATCACTTCCTACAGATTGTCAATAATTTCTTCAATAAAAAGAAAAAAACATCTGAAAATAACTCACGATATTGCGAAAACTGAGATAGGAACATATTTTTTTCAATTTGGGTACTTGTGAAGGAACTATCTGTCTTTCTCTTTGGCCATGTAGCCATATCATGATCTATTTATTTGGAAACATACTCTAGCGAAATAATTATCAGGTGGGTGGCGTTTTTCCGGAAATCTTTCGACATACATTTGTTCAGCCTGTCTACAATTTCTCTTGCACTCTCCGAATATCAACAACATATCGACCTTTTCGTTCTTTGAATACATATTTAGTATCTAATTAAACGATGCAATTTCAATCAGCATAAAACTGACGGAGATAATCATTGCAATCAAATGATGTTTACCTGTCAAACACAAAACATTTTGTGTACACCGCCTACTATGCAAAATATAATTGCAAATATCTAGACTAATAGACTTGTGAATTGGTGGATCAGGGGAACAATTTTAATTTTATGTTTCCAAATGAAAAGATCATGATATGGCTACATGGCTAAAGAGAAAGATAGATAGTTTTTTCACAAGTAGCCAAATTGAAAAACTATGTTCCTATCTCAGTTTTCGCAATATCGTGAGTTATTTTCAGATGTTTTTTCTTTTTATTAAACAAATTATTGACAATCTGTAGGAAGTGATCAGATATGGAAAAAACTGAAATTATATCGTTCAACTGATACTCTTTGGATTTCCAAGCCTACCAAGCATCGAAAGATTATCGAATTCGGGTAACAGCCAACTTGATGTTTTTCAATAAAATGCAATTCATCGGCGAATTGAGAAACGAATGCCACTTTGTGATATACGGTTGAATGGAGAATTTCAAGACAAATTAGATAGGCTAGATAAATATACAGGGTGTCATTAAAAAAAAGAAGTTGGAGTTACTGCCGAACAAACAGGTAGTTGAAAAAAGTTGTCGTTGGATTCGAATGAAGCGCTATCATTGATTACGTAACTTCTGCAAATTTCAAATTTTTATCTATTCAAATAAAAAAACTACAGGCTGCTACATGTCTGCTGTGTCACCCGGTATGTAAAATTGTTGAACAATAACCAACGTAACAGAGACAGTCGTGGCAAAATCCTATTTTCCAAACTAGTGATATCAGTAGTACTAAAAACAAGAACTTCAATAATTGTGAATCAGATATATGGGTCCCCATTCAATTCATGAGAAATATAACTAATATTCATAAACTTTTAAAAATATTTGAATATTTTGTCAATATTTTGCAATGAAATCATGAAATTCCGAAAATTCGCGTGAATTCTATTCTGAGCAAATTTTTCAAATAATAAAATACGAGAAGTATGCGGTGACAAACAAACATATTATTTGTTCTTTCTGGACCTTCTTACTTCATGTTTATTGGTGGAAAAATCAAAATTAATCCAGAAACTATATTTTTGCAAAATAATATCGATGCATTCGAAACCAAGAAAAAAAAAGTTGTATGAACTTCTGTTTGCCAACATTTAAATAAAGTCAAATAGGACTCACCAATTTCTGCATCTTGCTAGATGACATACTAACTACGTTCAACTAACAATAACTTGGAAAGTTCCGAGTTTTATAGTTAATTATCATGATTAGTTGCATATCATAAAGTGCTTAACGAAAGAAATGATTCTGAAGAAATGAATCAAACTCAAATTATTGTTTTCTCAGAACCAAATTGGGTGTCGTGTTAATGTGAAATTTTTTAAAAATTCCTCATTTCCGAAGTAATTAGGTAGTTAAGGAAATTTTTAACATTCAGAAAAGAGCACATGTACCTTACACTGTTACAGGTATTTTGAAATGTGTGCCATCATCTTTTTTCTCCAAATAAAATAAATGAAGAATGTTTTATTTCATTAGAGATGACAGTTATAAAGAATTTTCAATCATAATCTCCCTAGAGCATGAATTATTTCCGGAAATTTTCTGGAAGTGCGAATTTAATTTAATTCAAAAAATTCGCAACTGAGGAAAATTTCCGGAATAATAATTCATGCTCGCGGGAGATTCGGTAAGAAAATTTTATACCAAAACTTTTTTAAAATAGAAATTAAATTGGTGACATACTTAGGTGACATATTATTATCCATGTAACGGACATCATAGTAGGCCGTTGTTAAGGCTTTGTCTCACAACAGCGAATTGCGAATTATTTTTTTGAGGATTTGATATCATCGGTTGAAAATACACAGAAATAATATTTTGTGTATTTTCAACCAATGAGTGTTGCAAAATTGCCATGATGACGAGTTTTTTGATGTTTTGCATAACAAGTTTCAAAGTCAGTAGGTATGTGTTTTGTGTTCAAAAGCATAGTCGCTTGTAGTCGCGTTTTATCTGTTATGTACATCAGATACAAAATTTAAATGTCGCGTTTTGGTAAAGAAAATTGTGAGACGATAACAAATACAATGATATGGAATGATATGGAATCAATTTCTTGAATTTTGCAAAGAAAGAAAATACAGCATCGAGGCATCAACTTCTGTCGAAGACTTGAATAGAATTTTAGAAGATTGGGGCTTCAACATGAAAAAAAGAAATTCAGAAGATTATAAAGAGTCTGTTGTGAAGGTAGGAGAAAATTTCCTGGAGATTACTATTTATTTTAAGCAAGAAAGTTTATTATTTCAGGTTATGTGGAATTCTGCAGCCAAGCAGCTCCAAGAAATGTGGCTTTGCCAAATTTCGACTCAAATTTAACCCATTTTCCGATGTCGAATTTGTAGCAGCAAGAGCTGCACGGGATGAGAAACGAAGAAGCCTACAAAGAGACCCAACAAAAAGGAAGTCTAGTACAGCTGCCCTTACTAATGATGAATACACAAAAATAGTTGAAATATGGAATGAAAATGAACCTGTGGGTCTACAGCGAAAATTGCTTCTGTGGTAAACTTCATTATAAAATTGGTTAATGAGAAGTTGAAAGTCTCTTTGAGTAAACAGGAAATAAATACTTGTTTCATTAACAATAAGATAAAAAACCAACCCATTATTCTGGAACTGGTTTCAAATCTAAAAAAAATCCGAAATTTTCTCGAAACTTTTCCTGCTTAAGAATTCTGGATTAGTATTTGTAGACGATTTACCATATGAGGACAGAAAAGAGTGTAAATCGCTCGTTGCCCATTTGAAGGAGGCAAAATCTAAAAATATGGACGCTAAACTGAAGAAAAACACTCTACAGATTGATGGCGAAACCTTCACCTTATCGGAACTGACAGAAAATATAACTCTAGGATCCCAGAAAAAAACGTCCCGCACCAACTCGATTTCTACAGAAAACACTTCGTCTGGAAGCAGCTCTACACATGGTGAAAATATCCGAAATACCACCAAACATGCTATGATACTCAGACGTCTACAATCATAATTTGTTTTTGATCTGAATAGTCACACTTTTTCTCATCTATTTTTTATATTTGCTTCTTTTCACAATACATTTTTAATATATATTATTGTAACAGTTCATTCACTTACTCGCTTGGGTAATCATCTCATTGTCTCGAAGAAATATGGGAAAATATTTTAAAGTAGCACACCTGAACGTTCGATCACTGACATCAAACTTTCCAGATTGCAGTACCTTGGTACACAACAAATTTGAAATTATCGCTGTTTCCGAAACATGGCTATCAAGGAACATATTGAATGACTCGATCTCACTCGATGGGTATAATTTATATCGAAAAGATCGAGCCATTGGTAGGGGTGGTGGTATAGCTCTCTACATCATAAATAAACTTAAAATAAAAGTCTCAACTAACGTCACGCAAAATAATATTGAACAACTTTGGCTTTCTTTCAAACATGATAATAAAAATATTGCTATGGGAGTTTGTTACAGACCTCCTAGCCAACCAGCTGATGAATTTCTGAATGAACTCGAGTTAACTCTGAGTACAATTGCTCCAAGTTCCGACGAAATTATCTGTATGGGTGATTTGAACATAGATATATTGGATTTGGAAGATTACTCCACCAAACGCCTACTGAATATGCTCAACACCTTCGGACTGCTCCAAACGATATCCGAGCCTACTAGGTACGGACCAACAAGTGTCAAAGTAATTGACTTAATAATGCTGTCTGAAACGTTACCTGTTAAAAGTTAGAAAGTTGAAGATGCTTCTAGTATTTCCGATCACTGCTTGATTTCATGTGCACTCGATTTTTCACCTTTATCAACCAAACCTTTTTTATACACCTTTCGAGATTATAAAAATTTTAATCAAAATAATTTTATTGTTGACTTAGAAGCAATTGATTTCGCCAATATTCTTGAACTTCATGATATAGATGACAAAGTAAATTCACTAAATCGATCACTAACTGAGATCTTCGATCTACATGCACCTATCAAAACTGTGAAAATAACTCGTCCCAAAGCACCTTGGCTAACGTACAATGTAAAATTGATGATATCCACTAGAGATAAAGCTCTCATCAGATAGAAAAGAAGTACACTGAAAAGGCATTGGAACTTCTATAAAGAACTTAGAAATCAAACTAAATACGCAATAGAACGTGAAAAAAAGCTTATCTTGCTTTCAAACTCAGAACTAGCAAAAATAACAAGACATTCTGGAAATAATTGAAAAACCTGAATGCCCATTAAAAAAAACCATAATGCAATTCCAGAACATATCACTGACGTTACAAAAATCAATAACTTCTTCATTGATTCTTCCAAATCTAATCTTTTGCCCGACAGAGAAACTATTACTGAGCAATATCCGGCCGAATGTGAATACTTTCAAATTTTCCGCAAGTAATGAGTCTGAAATATACAAAACACTCTTGACAATAAAATCAAAAGCTGTTGGAGTAGACAAACTGAGCGTCAGCATGTTATTATACTCCTGCCCTCAAGTGCTTGCCATAATCACCCATATTTTTAATTTTTGCATTAAAAATAGTGTATATCCATCAATCTGGAAACAATCTTTCATTATACCTCTACCTAAGGTACCTAATCCAGATGACATTAAATTTCTACGCCCGATTAGCATTCTTTGCACGCTTTCTAAAGCATTTGAGAAAATTATTTCTACCCAAATGAAGCTTCACTTAGAAACTCAGAGCATTCTTCCATCCCAACAGTCTGGCTTCAGAACCGATCACAGTTGCATCACGGCAATTTTGAAAGTAAGCAACGATATATATTCAGCCTTGGACAAGAAACAACTAACTCTTCTGGTCTTACTAGACTACTCTAAGGCTTTCGACACAATTAAACATGACTTGCTGCTAGCCATTCTGCATTATATTGGATTTTCAAAGGAATCCATTTCTCTGATGAAAGCTTATCTCCTCGATAGACTACAGGCGGTGACTCTGGGTGATATTACTTCCAATTATATAGCAGTAGAAAATGGAGTTCCCCAGGGATCCTCTTAGGGCCCACACTTTTTATTATCTACACCACGAGTTTCATAAATATTTACAGTTCATTGAAAGCCATTTTTACGCAGATGACACTCAAATATACATTTTTTTCCCTGAGATTGATCTTATAACTGCCACGAACCGACTCAATACTGACCTTGATTTGGTCGAAGTGTCAAACAAATTCTGCTTGTCTATTAACCCCATGAAATCCAAAGTTATTCTGTTTGGCAGCAAAAAAGCTCGAAATAGATGCGTTGATGAATTGTCAGTCAAAATAAATAATGAAACACTCGAAATCACAGATAGTTCAAAAAACTTGGGGTTGAATATGGATTCTTCGCTTCGTTATACACTGCATGTTAACTTGATAACTAAAAGATCATTTTGTAATTTAAAACTCATATATTCCAACCGAGGAATTTTGGATAGAAAAAGTAAAATAACTCTATGTGAAGCATTAGTTCTGTCACACCTGAACTACGCTGATGTAGTGTATGGCCCTGCTTTGTGCAATTCCGACAAACGGCGTCTACAGCTCATACAGAATTCATGCATACGTCTGATTTGTGGACAGACCAGACGTCACTACATTTCTAATCATTTAAAAGACGTTGGTTGGCTGAATATTGAAAATAGGCAAATACTAGACGCTTGCACATTATTTCACAAAATAATGCAATGACATAAACCTCCATATCTCTATAGGGCCATAACATTTCGCACTGATGTGCACCATCTCAATGTCCATTTCAAGTCAAGACTAACCCCACCTCTACACAAAACAGCTCAATTCCGATCATCTTTCTCTTACCAGATAACCCGGCTATACAAAACGGTTCCCGACGAAATCAAAACTCTACCTATTCATTTATTTAAAAAATATATATACAGAAGCTTCTGTTCAATGAAGAAATGTTCTTTAACTAGTTTTTTTTTTTAGTTTTTTTTATTTATTCATACTTTTATTATATTTTTTTCATATTCCTTATTTTCATATCGAATAACATGAGATGGTTATGCATCGTGATATAATTATATTCTATTTTTTTATTTGTATTTTTAGGATAGCTCTCAATGATATTTTGTCCTGTATACGTTTAATTTACTTTCTTTTTCTTCTGTACGGTTGAGAGTAAGAGAGTACCAACCTGTCCTAGACGGGTGAAGCGCTAACTCTGCCTTTTGATAGTCTCTGTAACCTGTCCTACTATCAATAAAAGCAATTTATTATTAGTATTTTTTTTTCTCCTTAGGAGTGTACCAGTCAGGCCCTGTCTCCGGTGCTCCGACCCATCCGGAGGGCGCGCTGGTGTCGTTAACCCCAACAACCACTCCCCACGTCCGTAGGGTGAGTGACTATTGGGTCCGAGAATCATGTGCCCTGAGCAGACGGAGCGAACCAAGAATAACGGCCTTCTGCATTCGTGCTGCTAAGATTTCTGCCATATTACGGCAAGCAGCTATTATCTTCAAATTGGAAAGCAGTGTGTCCATCATTCCACCAAGGACTCCTATGATCAGAACCACCATTTTGACAGAATTGTCCGGATACAACCTGCGGAGTTCAAAGAGAAGATCTCGAAATTTAGTCCGTTTTTCCTCCTCTGTTCGAACGATATTCATTTCGCCTGGAGCGGAAAACTCCACGACGAATATCGTTTTACTTTGGTGGTCGAGGAGGACAACATCAGGCTTATTGGCTTGTATTTGCCTGAGGGTGGGGAATGAGTAGTTCCAATAGATTCGGCACCTCTCATTCTCCACCACGGACTCAATATCCCCCGGAACATAAGGCAACACCGGTGTCTCGTCTATACCGTACGAGTGTCGTAGATGTTAGTACAACACTCGTAGAGCCGCGTTATGCCTGTGGATATAGGCTGAGACCGCATAACATGGGCATGCTGATAGCAGATGCATTATGGTCTCAGGTGCCCCACGACATGCCCTGCATCGGATGTCAGGGACGTCTATACCCATCACGCGACTACGTTAGACAAGGGTGTTGAAAAACTACTTTTTACTCGCTTGAAGAGGTCATTACTGTTGAGTACGTTCCTTTATGACATCCTTAAGCGAAATAGTAATTTAATAATAATAATTCAATATTAATAATTAATAGTAATAAAATTTGCAAGAAATATCAACATTTTATTTCAGAAAATTTTGAATATGTAGAATAAACTAAAATAAACGAAACTAAATTGTTGTCAAATAAATTGTTGAAAGTGTCCACCTTCAGCGAAGATACAGGCAGTCAGTCGTCTAGTCATTGAATCTCGTACCCGCTCAAAAATTATTGGTGTGTTCCTTATTGTTTCACATGCGTCTACTATTCGGTTTCTAAGTTCTTCCTCGTTCGCTACTGGAATTTTATGAACTAGTGACTTCAAATGTCCCCAAAAATAAAAATCTATCGGGTTTAGATCTGGGGACCTTGGAGCCCACGGCTGGTTAGGTTCTTCTACACCCCTACCGATCCATCGATTTGGATAGACTGTGTTAAGGAATTCCCTGGCTACAACGCTAAAATGGGCCGGAGCCCCATCATGCATAAACCACATGCGGATACGAATTTCTAATGGTACATTCTCAAGTAGTCCCGGCAATTCATTTTCTAAAAGGTGTCTGTAAGTTGCGCCATTCAGTCGGAGCGGAAGAAAGAAAGGACCTATCAAGTAATTATCAATTATTGCCGCCCATACATTTACAGAAAATTGATACTGATAATGCCTTTCACTAACTGCATGCGGATTTTCGAGAGCCCAAACATGGTTGTTATGAAAGTTTGTGATAGCATTTCGGGAAAAGTTTGACTCGTCCGTGAAGAGTACATATCTTAAAAATTGAGGATTTCCAGCCAATTTTCTCAAAAACCACTGACACATAGTAATGCGTTGGGGAAAGTCTCGTGGCAAAAGAGCTTGTACCCTTTGAATATGGTATGGATAAAACTGTTGATCGTGGATAATTCTCCAAACTGTGGACTGAGTAGAATTGACAGCTTCAGCAATTATTCTTGTACTTGTTTCTGGATTCTCCTCGAGAGCGTTCAAAACAGCTTCTTCCAATTCTGGGGTTCGGACTGCTCGTGGTCTTCCAATAATATCAGCTGCCCTCTTAAAGCTACCTGTTTCTGCCAAACGACGGTGGAGACTAGCAAATGTTGGAGCTGAAGGCAGTACTCGATTAGGAAATCGCTCCTGGTAAATACGTCTTGCTTCGCGCGCATTGCCATCCGCAAGGCCATAAACAAAATGCATATCGGCTAAATGAGCATTATTGTTTAAATAATCCATTTTTTCAAAATTAGTGTTTTCTACTTCTACTTACGGAAACTTCAACAAAACGTTTAACTGTCACGAAATATGTAATTACCAAAACTCCTTACTTAAACGTCAAATTCTTTTCCAAATCATTCTTGTGAAAAATGCAAAATATTGGTAATAACTTCAACATGAATCGATTATCAAATAATTGACTTGATATTTTCAAGTCCAATTATTCAGAAAACGGTTGCTTATAGCGACTTTTAACAAGGGTAGCTTTTTTACGTAGATATAATGGAGGAATCGATTTTTTTACTGAAAAATGTGCTAGAAGTACGCTCAAAAAAGTTATGAATCTTCAAATAAGAAAAAGACGTGTAGGTGGCGCACCCTACGAGTAAGAGAAATAAAAACATCAGGTTCGAATTAGACACCTCAAAAACCTCTTATTACCAAGTTTCGTTTAATTAAGTTTAGTATTTCAAGAGTTATTTGAAAAAAACCAACATAAAAATAAAACTTCAACACCCTGTATCTTGGAAACGAAGCGTTTCCGGATATATATTTATTTGGGCAATTCATATTAGAATATTGTGAGGAATCACCTCCTGAAGTTTGTCAAAGTACTTTTGAATCACCCTGTATATTATTTATATCTTGAAAGTTCAATTGGACAACTAGAGTCTTGCTGAGAAAACTTAATGCATCCGTGACGTTGTTGTACTGGAGACCAAATACTACAATGTTATTACGTCTAAGCTTGTGGTCCAGGAATGTAACGTGATCTTTCAGTTTGAGATTTTCCGATTCAAGTTGATCAACTTTCCTGTTTGCATTAGATAATTCGTCTTTAATTTCAATCAGTTGCGTTTGCGTTCTATCACATTTCTTATTCACAGTCATCGAAAGCTTGCATGAATCTTCTAGTATTACATCGTTCGGTAAGTCACTCATATTACTGTAGCAGATTCTTCTCGTGAATCGTGTGTGAAGCGACCGTACCACTATCCAATATCATGTAAATGATCAAAAGGACCAATAAAGATTATTATTATTACTAATACCAGCCCTTCGTGCAGTAGCAGCCAAGTATCGCCGCCTGTTTTAATTATGCATATCGCAATGGAAAATTTATCAATCAGGTTTAGGGTGAAAATCAGTTCTATAAGATACCTCAAACAGTAACAAATTTTCTTCAACTTCTAGCCTCTAGAACTGTTTCAAATGAAATCTAAAACGGCATATACTTTTCCAACGTTTTTACTCTATCGACGAATATCTGAGAGCGCCCCCACTCCTCAATAATGTGTCTTGACTCTAATTCGACAGTTCATGTTCTTGTATCGACTGTAAAAATTTTGTAATATTTTAGGTGTACATTTTAATGAACTTCAATCAACATTTTGTAACTGATTGACATGCCAAAAACATAATTTTAACTTGGTCAAATAAATTTTATTTTGATCCAATACTACGAAATTTAACTCACAGAACAATAACAATTCTGCGTGAGTCCCATAATAATTATACTTACCTTCACATAGTTTCTACAGGAAAACTTATTCTCAGAATTAAGAGTGGGAATATTTCATTTCGTACTAATGCAAATAAGTAATTTTCCGTGTTAATTTACAGTGTGAAATGATGGGGAGAAGTCACACTACTTGAACAATGTTTTCCAATTTATTCCAATTAATAATTATTGAATGTGCCTGAGAGTGAGAACGCAAACAACTGTCCAGGGTGTCTATTCTCGAGGTCATGCGGTAATATTTTCAAACGTTTGAAGTGACAGAGCGATACAAACACCACGTGTTGGAGAGAGATACAACATTGAATTCGTATACGTTAAAACTCGATAATAGACCTCCAGAGCAGTGTTGCCGCGGTGGTACATTTGTACCAAATGTGGTACATTTAATTCTGTTTGGTACGGTGGTACTACATTTTCAATTTAAGGCATTTTTGGTACATTTTGTCGGCACCTATGAATAAAATATCGCAAGATTACATTATGTTCATTTAATCGTTGTTGGTATTCCGTCTGGATACTTAGTCAGCAGAACCACCTATTGTGTAGTGAAAGAACTAGGCACGTGATGTGCTACTTCTTTTCAACCGAAATAGATCTGCGTGTTTTGTAATTCGCATATTGCGCAAAGGGTATGCCATCTATAATCATTTGGTTGAACTAATAGAAAGTAAATAAAAGTTCATTTCAACTGTTTTCGCATCAGTAATCGATATTTGGACGACAAATTGAGTCAAGTGATATTCTTAAAGTGTTCATAGTTTCATAGAAGAATTATTTGGGCAATCTGTATAATACCAAACACAAAGTTTATTTAAGTTATTTTCCAATTGGAATCAAACAGTTTGGCAAAAGGTGGCAATGCCTACGTAGATGAAAATGTCTGATAAACTTATTTCAACTTTTGACATCTTTAGAAATTTATTTATCTGTATATATGATGCAAGTAAAATCTCTCTACGAAACTATTAATTTATTTCATATCGACTACAAACTATTCCATACGCCACATTTTCGCGCACTGACGTCACTTGTATTGTTCTACATACATTTATCCAGGAGACGTTGACGTCACTCGTATTCGTCCAATGAAATGCTGGTATTTTTTCGCGCGAATTTAGCTAGTGTTTGAGTTCTTCTCCAATCTTTTTGTTTATTCCGGATCAAATACAATCGAAAACAAATAAATAAAAAAATCCTTTTTAACCCAGTTTGATCAGTAGATATTTAAAAAAAATAAGAAATGACAAATTTTGTACCCTATTAAATTTTGTGTATTTGTTATGCTGTTTTGAAAAAATGTACCAAAATGGTACATTTTCAGTTTAACATGTGGTACGCTTCATAAGTTGGGCGCGGCAACACTGCTCCAGAGCCAATACAGAGAGCAAAGCAATAAGTCCACAAACAAGATTCGCAACAAAGCTGTTAGCAAATCATCAAATGACTATTTATATGAGATCTGACAATAAGCCTGTCTAAATTGATTGTAGAAAGAGAGATGAGTTAATATAGGTCTCATGAAAATGATAATAATACTTCTGTTTACAGTCAACAGCGAAAGCATTATAATGAAATATTAAACAAACTGTGATGAGCGAATTGAATGTAAACAGACAAACAAATCGAGAATCGAGCCAGGTTTGTTCTGGTTCGCTGATCTAGATCTGTTTGGAAATTATGTAGGAAGTGTGCGTAGAAGCAAAAAATCTCAGACGGTACAGAATAGTTTGGGATACTTGATTGAACCAGAATGCGTATTGGAAAGATCACTCATCATCTTTCCTGAATTCGATTAATTCAAACACATAACTTTGAACGATTCGCAGTTTTTAGTTCCATAATAATTATACAGGGTGATTCATTGGGAAATGCGCATACAGTTAGGTTAGATGGAAGACACCGAGGTCCTTCTAAATAACCTATATTTTATGGGTTTATCGTTCTTTATAACCAAGATACAGAGCGATTTATTGATTTTCCCCATTTTTTCAATTAATCATAACTTATGAACCACCCTATACATTTTTGTGATATTTGGTTTGTATGTTCTTTGTTCACAGTAGTGTCGATTAACATAATGAGAAAAAGTTTTATTCCAGGTCCGGCCTTAAAAAAATTAATAAGTAGGTTTCGAGTCGAAACAACATTCTGTATATCAATATTTTAAAATTTTAATTACAAATTTGGACAGAGCAGGAAAAAATAAGTAAGACTAAAAGTATTTGGTATTTCCGCATACAACTTTTTTACTTATTAACTTGAGTCAAATCTAGATGTTTCGATAATGAGGTGCCACAAAATTTAAAAAAATAAAATTTCTTCCCCAAATGGTACTTTTCCAGCTTCAATCCATGAAATCATCATCTATTCCTTATTCTCCTGATTCCTGGATCCCCAACCTTATTGAAAAACGAGAGGACATATCCGTATTTGGGACAAATTATTATTATCAAGAACTTTCAAACACCCTGTATGGTTAAAAAAATCTATCATAACATTTGTTCATTGCGCTACATTTAGAAAAAAATTATAAAAATGAGGAAAAATGCCAATTCCGAAAAAAGCATAACTTTATTTTAAACAAAAATATCGTTGCAACAAATTTACATTTCAAAGGTTAAATATAACAGAAAATCAAAAAACTAGAATTTTCTTTATCCGCGTCTAATTACCTTTTAGCTAGAGCATGATCATTTCTCGACTCTTCTGATGCATTCTTGATAATAATAATAAAATCAAGCAGTCTGTACGTATTGTTTGATTTAGTAAATAATACACTTTAGGTTTGATATCCCAAATTGTTTTAATTGCCAAGTTGGCTGATGTCAGAGTACAATTTTGACATTAGTTGATGACTTTGTACTTGTGTTGTTACGTTATTTGTTGATAACAGTTATTTCTTTCTTAAAATGCCACACCAATTTGATAATAATGAATATGCAGACATGTTGTATGTATATGGATTTTGTGATGGTAATGGAAAAGCTACCCGAAGAGAATATGCACGGCGATTTCCTGGCCGGCGGTTACCTAGTGACAAGACTTTTTCTAATGTGTTTAGTTACCTTAGAGAACACGGTAAATTTCCAACTGTAGCACAAAATGAAAGTTACGAAAGACGACATATCGATTTGGAGCAAGATATTCTTAATTTTGTACAAAATGATCCAAAAATTAGTTCGAGCAGAATCAGTCACGCCACTAATGTTCCTCAGTCTACTGTTTGGCGAAGAATAAAAAAAAATCGTCTACATCCTTACCATTTACAGCAAGTTCAGAGGGTACCAGCAGGAGATGAAATTGCTCGATTGGCTTTTAGTAGATGGGTATTACAAGATAATAGGATCTTATACAGATGTTTATTTAGCGATGAATCCCAATTTACCAGAGACGGTATCAATTATTTCAGGAATTCTCATGTGTGGGCCGAACAAAATCCGTTCGCCATAAAACAAAAACATTCACAAATTAGGTTCTCCTTTAATGTTTGGTGTGGCGTTATTAACAACCGATTAATTGGACCCCATATCCTACCACGTCTACTAACGGGTGAAGTGTATTTGGAGTACCTGCAAAATATTTTACCCTTATTGCTAGATGATGCAGGAGTTGATGTTGGAGGCATGTACTTTCAACATGATGGGGCTTCACCTCATTTCAGAGTAATTGTGAGAGAGTTTTTAAATGACAACTTCCCAAATCATTGGATATGCAGAAGAGGACCTCACAACTGGCCTGCAAAGGGGCACGATTTTAATCCACTCGATTACCATGTTTGGGGTTCTTTAAAATCAAAAGTTTATTCAACTGAAGTAAACACTAGAAAGGACCTTCTACGGAGAATTGAGGACGCTTGCGACTAACTGAGAAATGACCAAGCTATGATTAGAAAGTCAATTACAAATCTTACTTCAAGAGCACGAAAATGTATTGAGCAAAATGGAGGCCATTTTGAACAACTGTTATAAGTTATGTTGTTTACATTTTTTTGTGTCTAATTCTTTTCGTTTGACTCAATACAATTTGTTGCAACGTTATTTTTGTTTAAAATAAAGTTATGCTTTTTTCGGAATGGGCATTTTTCCTAATTTTTATAATTTTTTTCTAAATGTAGCGCAATGAACAAATGTTATGATAATTTTTTTAACCATACAGTGTGTTTGATAGTTCTTCATTGATAATAATAATTTGGTTGGGGATCCAGGAATCAGGAGAATAAGAAATAGATAATGATTTCATGGATTGAAGCTGGAAAAGTACCATTTGCGGAAGAAATTTTATTTTTTCAAATTTTGTAGCACCTCATTATCGAAACATCTAGATTTGACTCAAGTTAATAAGTAAAAAAGTTGTATGCGAAAACACCAAATACTTTTAGTCTCACTTATTTTTTCCTGCTCTTTTCAAATTTGTAAATAAAATTTTAAAATATTGATATACAGAATGTTGTTTTGACTCGAAACCTACTTATTAATTTTTTTAAGGCCGGACCTGGAATAAAACTTCTTCTTATTATGTTAATCGACACTACTGTGGACAAAGAACATATAAACCAAATATCACAAATATGTATAGGGTGGTTCATAAGTTATGATTAATTGAAAAAATGGGGGAAATCAATAAATCACCCTGTATCTTGGTTATAAAGAACAATAAACCCATAAAATATAGGTTATTTAGAAGGACATCGGTGTCTTCCATCTACCCTAACTGTATGCGCATTTCCCAATGAATCACCCTGTATGTCAAGATGGAAACTGAACCAATATTTTTTTCAGTTGTTATCGTTTATTTTTGAGTTACGTTGAATTTTTTGACAAAAACATCTCTGAATTTATTTTCAGATGGAAAATTCTTGTTTTCTCTTTCTGACAATGTATTAAATTATGAGATGTTATTTTTGAAAATTGCGTTGCAAAATAATAACAATTCTTATACATCTATACAGGACAGGGGAATTATGAATGATCGATATTCAATTTTGTTATACTTGGGGTGATTTCTATTTGTTAGTGATAAAATTGATTTAGTTCTGTTGATTTTTTGTGCATTTAGTTATCATTCAAAAATTTATCAAGTGCGTCCTGCTCCCCCCCCCCCACCTGCTAACTTTTGAACTTTGAAGGGTTTGACGTGCAAACATGGAACAAAACAATTTTGAATGGTATCACCGGTACTACTATCTGAAATAAACATCATTGTGATTGCCCAATAGAGGGCGAGAGGGGACACATCTAATTAAAATTTTCAAAGGGCATGCGGTGCCGAGTGACACATCTTTGAAAAGATAATTCAATTTCCTCTTCAACCGTATATATTTTTTTTCAATTTTCGTCACTATATTTTTTTACACTTTGTATCTTTTTGCCTTTCGAAATTTTCAAGTTGATGTGCCCCGGCGCCATCTATCAAGTAATGTATCTGTTCTCAAAAAGTAGGATTGGTAATACCATTCAAAATATTTTATTTCTCGTTCTTCCACATCAAACCGTTAAAATCTATCGCTGTAAGGGTACCATTCATATTTCGAGTGCATTTTGTAAAAAAAAATATTGACAAAATTCGAAAAAATTCAGATGGTTGAAGAAGGAATTTGAATTCTCCTTTCAACGATGTATCACTTGACTCCCCATGCCATTAGGAACTTTCAAATCGATGTTTCCCCACTCACTCTATCGAGCAGTCATCAATGTCTTTCAATTCACGATAATACCATTCAAAACGGTTTTTTCCCATGTTTGTACGTCGAACCGTTCAAAATGTATTAGACTATAGAAACCGCATTGTATATTTGTTTCAACATTAAATATATTTATTCACATATTTCAAAATTCAACAAATTTGAGTTTGGCATTTTTATTGAAAATAAAAACATTTTCTTTTCCTTTAGAAATTGGGCATTAGTCTCAATTACATCCATTATAATCAGTTGAAAAAAAAACTTGGAAATATCACACTCAGTAATCAACTCAAACTAGGTAACTGAAATATCCAAGAAACAAGAAATCAGGCCGTAGATTCTCTGATCCTGAGTTCAGTTAACGGATGTACATAATTATAAATCACGGCGTTTTCTTACATCCTTGGATTATAATTATTTAAAAGGTTCCTTTAATTTTGCCATTTATCCTTCGTCCCAATAAAGTTTTATTGTTTCATGTCGCGATCTGATTATTTATTCGAATTGTGAACAGATCGCTTGGCGACTCGTTACAATACCTCGTTTTCCTGATTTAACTCCTCTGGATTATTCCATGAAGGGTTATCTAAAGCAACAAGTATACAAGCACCTGCCATTTGATGATATTGACAATTTGGAGCAGACCATTCGGAAATTTGTAGCAAAAATACAGCCACAGTTCATCAGAAATGCAGTACAAGATGTGCACAAAAGGACCCCATGAAATGTATCGAAAGAGAAGGAAGACGTTCAGAAATGTGAACTTGAGTTGGGCACAGAAAATTCTTACTCACAATATGTGTTTTTTTACTGAATAAGTTCATTTTTTTTTGTTGTGACTTTACACTCTAGAATTATTAATTGATGCTGACAATATTTTTTCAGTTTTTTATAATTTTAAAACATACTCGTATTTACCCATTCCGTTCGTCTCCAAAGCCCCCTTCACAAAATTGATGAAAGTTTCATAGCTGGATTAGTAAGAATAGGGATGTTCACAAAAAAATAAAACAGCGCATAAATACAATGAAACCATTCATTATGACCTTGGAATTAGATCTGTGAAGTTTAATGAAATTCCCGAAAAGCGTTAGCCCATAATCTTCATGTGACATTGCTGCATTAGTTTGAATGCACGAAACGCTCTCCGATTGGCGTGACGTCAGCGATTCGATCGTGACTCCAGCGCCAAAACGAAAACAGGTGCATTCGCTTCGCATTGAACGCCGTAACCTTGTTTCCTGAGTTAATTGTTCTACTGACTACTGCACGATGGAAGAGGGTTTTCAAAAGGCTGATTCCCATACTTTACCAACAGTAGAGATGTTGTTATGGTGTCTGATTTTTCAACAGAGTGCAAAAACCGAATCAACCGCAAACAAGTAAAGGCTAAACAGTAAATGTATACGTGCATATTTTGATAATTCATTGTATATAGTGATCATGTTACCAATAATAAAGATGCTAATATCAATGTTTATAGAGACTCTATAAACAATGCTAATATGCACATTTGTTTCGAAATCATGTTCAACTTTTATATAAATATTGTCATAAGAGTGTAAAAATCTATATTTCAGGTGAAACTAGTGGCAATAAAATAAGTCAGATGAGGTATGGCAATTACTGAATGAAACTGTATGGCACCTCCGTGTTTATTAAAATAACATATTTTTCAAAATCAGTAGGTAATGACAATGTTTGGTTTACTTCGATTTCAGTTTGCTTGGATTACGTGATAATATAGGCTGAAAATAAAAAAAAAAAGGTGGTAAATAATAAAGTATTTCTATAATTCAAACCGCAGTTCATGATCTTTGCTGATTATAATGGTAATACACTGTTTGAAACCTTTGGTATAGTAATGACACCTCGTCAGTAAGATTAAACTGAGGTTAATCTGACATTAAACTTAGATTAATCTTCCTCTTGAGGATGATCACTTAGTGGTTGAATCACGTGTCGAGATGTTGAAAATAATGATTTGGTGTTGGAATAAAACTCCAGTATATTCAATAATGATAAATAATTCAATTCGATATATTCAATTCAGATTCATTGAAAATTTCAGAAATTTTCCTTTTTCTTGATCTTATCTCGCTACTCAAACGGGAAGTGCCAACTGAAAATTCGCGGTACTACTCCCGGCTTCATTCGAGCTTTAACTCTACTGAACTTATAATTGGTCATAGTTTTCCTTATCTTCTGCAAGCTGTTAACATTAAATTATTTAATATTTCGTTAGTTATACTACCAAAGACTCACGTTGAAATGATCTTCATAACAAAAAAACACTGTTTTCACCGACACCTCTTTCATCTCTTCCTTCTTACAGCAGTAAATCATTTCTTTTTTTTAAGATTTCGTGGAACTGTCATGAATTTATTCTCCATATTATTTTTGGATGTGTGTACAGTACACCCAGGAATAAAACACCTCTTATTATCACTCATTTTGAAACATTGATACAGACGAAATCCAGCGAAACCCTCAGCTGTAAATGATCAACACATAAAAGCGCGCGGTATTATAATGCACTCCAGGGTATGTTTTCTGGCCTCGCTTATTTCATCATATTTGATTTGCGTTTATTTAATCACATTTTCATTTTTGGGACTTTTTTTGCTGGTAATGTGTTTTAGGGAGGAATAATTGTCGAAATACATTATAATTAAAAATTAGTGGACATACCTATTGAATATAAGATTTGTACCTTACACAGTCGTAAACTTTGGTTATATACGTAAAGAAGTATCATGATGTTTCATGATTATGACTTTGGTATCATTTTAATACTGAAAAACTCCGCTTAAATGAGTTTATGTCCTAAATGATTGAAGATACGTCAACTTTGCAACGAACATAACAGAAATTTTTAGCAGTAATTATCATTTTCTAGAAGAAACATATTTTTGTTGATTTGTAATCGTATCGGGAAGAAGTAGGTATCACAAAATCATCTCCACAACTTCAATTATAACAATTTGTGGAAACTGTGGAAAATTGAGGAAACTCAAGTACAAATGTTGGTACTATGTCCAATGCCCTAGAATTGAGTTAGAGATATAATGGTCATGGTACCAAGCATGGTTAGAGTTGAGTGGAAAACAAAAATATTAAAATTACGAGAAATAACTGCCTGGTCCATCTTTCTATTATGTTGGGATTCTTTGCCACCTTCCACCAGTCTCCAATAAGCATCATGTTTTCAATGGAATTGATTAACGGATTTTTAGGATGCACCCGGTTGGACAAGTGTTGTCGAAATCGAATGACAATTGCTAAATGCATGTCAGCTGTCAAGTCGTGAATCATAGAATAATTATAGGGGATATGAGATGAATTGATGTGTAAAAGACCAAAATCAATGGAAGGATCGTCACGTTGTAGAGCAACTTAGTGAAAGTATTAGAATTTAGAAATTTAATGAATTGAAACATTCAATGCAACCAAAATTAATCTGTATTGACATCTTTCAAAGAACGATTTATTTCGAAGATTTCAAGTAAGTTCAACGATGTACCTTTTTGACAGATGTGTAAAATTTCGAGATCATGATTAATGTCAAATTGGTGGTTAGCAGTGGTTATGATTAGCAAATGAACTTTCAGTATTATGAACATCGAGTACAAGGTTTCTAGATTTTTAGATAATTTTAGTACGTTCCAAAGCCCTTGTTTGGATCCTACCATCACTCTGGCCAATATATTGTGAATTGCAATAAGGATAGCAGCAAGAAATTTCATCCACTCCTTATGTGTTTGGGGAATCTTGTCTCTTGTGTGCATTAAATCACCACCAATGTTGTCTATGGTAAGAAAAAAATTCCCAAGGAATGGAATAGAAGCAAAGTTTATTTTAGGGTTATTCACTGGTATTGGTATTGATATTGGTATTGGTATTGTTAATTGATTTGAATCAACGTTTTTTATATATTCTGTATTAGTATTGGGTGGATAGAAATTTGTTTGATAATATTAAGTTCGAGATTCAAATTCTCTGGATTTATTGGTTTACTGAATAATCTGTGAAATATAGAGTTGAAAGCAGCAAACTTATGTTGGGAGGGATGGCATGAAGAGAAAGGTATTATCGAGTCAGTATGTGTTGGTTTACGGTAAATGGAAAAACTGAATTCATTGCTATTTTTGTTAACCAGGTGATCCAGAAATGGCAGAGACTTGTTTTGGGCAATTTGGGTAATAAAGGATAAAGAATAAAAGAAAGGAAAACATGGGATTTTGGTTGAATGCGGAATTCAATGAAACTCTGGTATGTTGGACCAAAATCAATTCATATACAGATCGACTAGCGTAAGGATGCCTCTGAGATGCGCAAACGATAAAAAGCGTGAGTAGATGTGCGACAAATATCGACTACTTACTGTTTAATAAGGCAGAGCAATTGAGCATCCTTACGCTTGTCGATCAGTAATTGGTTTCAGAGAAACAGGGTGATTTTAAAAGTAATTAAATCAAAGTAATTTATCACAAATTGAGTCTTTTTCCAGTACATTTCCTTGATTTGGATTAAATATGCCATACCTTTAGAAACACAACATTTATACAATGTTCAATTAAAGTTATTATGTTACCAGGGTCAAGTCAAGTCAAGTCAAGTCAAGTATTTATTAATCCATTAAAACGAGCTTACAAAAGCAATTGGACAAGTCAGTATCAGGTACAAATATATGGTCATCACAAACGTATTTAAAATATACTGTTCCGAAATTTTTACTTCACATATCAGAAATAAAATTATTTCAAGTTTGATTTTGAGATTTTCTGGCTGAGGAATGTGGACTTTTAAGAAAAGTACTATTATAATACATGCACAGTATGTCACCATACCGGTGTAATCAAAAAAGTACTCAAAGGTATCCTATTCCAAAGTTATTCACTTCATTGTTTCAATAGCAACCTAAAAGTACCATATGTTTCCAACTTTTAACGTTAGTACGTGAACAACCTTGAACCAAACTTCCATTTTTGAAATACTAGGGTCTTACTAAAAGTAACTCCACATAAGTATCTAATTACTTCATGTAATCGTACTTCAGACTATTTCAGGAAGCTCATTCCATTCTTCTGCAACCTCTCGATCAGTGACATCTTGAACGCATTCCAAAATATTGGTAGCTGGAAATTTTATATATTTTTAAGAGACTCTGTCCCGAATTCTCAAATTCATCATTTAATGACATTTATGCACTAGCGGGCGGTAAAGTACACTTTACCGCCCGGTTCGCCGGGCGTAAAGTGGCACTTTACCGCCCGTGGGCGCATTATGGCCCGGCGGGCCGTAAAGTAGACAAAATTCTCAAATTGTCTATACTCACACATCATTTCATGCAATTCCTAACAAGAATTAGAATCATTCCAGTTCAATACAGCAATACTCTTTCTAACATTTGTTCATAATCGTTGGCAATTTTTACGATGATGATCTATTTATTTGAAATAGATTCTCCAATATAGCACCCAGCTACTATAGTTTCACATTCCTCATATTATGATACCCTTAATTATTGTATGCATAACGTATGAAACGTGTAGACCTTTGAAATTCAAGTCAGTATTTGTGATTCGCGCTATAAAACCGCTAGTGCATAAAATTTTGTATGTATCACGTGCGTAAAATGCGTTTAAGGCCTTCGGCGTGTGATGGCCCTCGGCTAACGCCATCGGGCCATCATCCACGCCGCAGGCCATAAACGCCTACTTTATGCCCTTGATGCATAAAAAACTAACTAAAGTTGTCTGTGACATGATAAATAAATATCACGAACCTGTCATAATGCAGGATGCCACGCACAGACGAGTTAGCTAACGAAAGGTTTTGGAAGGAAACCACGTTAAAAAAACATGTAGAACAAAATAATTTGATCAGACGTCACGAAATTTGTCAAAACCTCGTCGGGCATCAGATTGATTTTCTCAGACTTGAACTTTTTTATTGTTCCAGTGTTGTGGCTGTCTCCATCGTATATGCCGGATAAAATGGAACAGGGGAAGACAATACATTGATAAAGATAAAAAACTCAATGTAAATGGTTCCATAAGAATCACAGTCCACATGTTCCTGTCATAGTTTTTCGTGAGATTTAATGTAGTTGCAATGAAATAAGAGGTAGATCGTATTCCAGGGTGTTGGGAATGAGCTGCCATGTGGCAAGTACCATTTGGTACCACAGCTACAGTCGGCATATTACGTAAACAAATTTATTTTCAACTGCCAATATTTTGGAATGCGTTCAGGATGTCACTGTTCGTTGCGGAAGGAGAAAATGAGCTTCTTGAAATAGTAAAGTATTATTACATGCACATCAAGTAATCAGATAAATGTGTATTGTTACTTTTTGTAGGGCCCTTGTATTTCAAAAATATAAGATTTTTCTCATAATAACGATCAACATCAAAAGTTAAAGACATACCTACTGGTTCTTTAAGGTTGCTATTGAACCAATGAAGTGAATAACTTCGGTATAGGATATAATTGAGTTCTTTTTTCATTGCCCCGGTGTGGTAAGATACTGTTCTTATTATAATAGTATTTCTTTTCCAAATGGTCAACATCTCTCAGCCAAAAAATCTCGAAATCAAACTAGAAACAACCTCAATTCTGATAAGTGAAGTTAATGATTGTTGGCTGCAATGTGGAGTCTACTGTGAAAGGAGTACCTAAAAATGTGACTCTACATGTATCCAGAGTGGAAAATGCTACCACAGCCGAAGATCTGAGCAAATTATTGAAGCCCGCTTTTCCTGAAGTGAAATGTGAATTGATGACATCAAAATTCCCGAGTATATACTCATCATTCAAGGTAATAAATAATTGACGACAAAAACTTCCGCAAGGCTATGAATCCCAATCTGTGGCCTAAAGGTGCCTGCATCAGCAAGTTTTTTCAGAAGAGGGTGCAGTCAATTCCTGTAAAGGACTGATGTACAAACCTCAGTTATTGTTACTGAATGCACAAAGTCTCAATACAAATACGATAAATAGTTTAGAAGTTGATATTAGTGACGCTGACGTGCAATTTCTATTACTTTTACTGAAACTCATTGTAAAAGTGATTCTATTCTGTACAAAAATATCAATGGTTTCCATTTATCTACCCATTATTGTAGAACTAATTTTGAGAAAGGTGGAGGTGCTATATTTTCCAAACTTGGTTTGAAATACAAATAAATTGATCTGAAAAAATATTGTGTAGACATTTTGAAATTTGTCATATAAAACTGGTAAAAATAATAATATTATTTTAGTTTGTTACCGTTCTCCTAGTGGGAATATAAACATTTTCTTAGATAATATTTTGAAATTATTCGAACAAGAATATAAACCAAATCATTATATAACCATGGTGGGAGATTTGAACATTGACTCGTCAGCTGATTCAGCTGACATGTATAATTTTAACAAACTCTGTAACATATTAGACAGTTTCAACATGACTTCCGTTGTTGGTTGGCCCACCAGGGTAACATGCCATTCAGCCACCATTATCGATCATATCTTCACTAACTGGAACGACTCTGTTGTCTGCGTCGTTGATAATAACTTATCAGATCACCGAACTGTACTGTTTGAGATTCCTGAACAGATTGAAAAAAAGAGTGGTTCTTGTCTTATGAAAAGAAGCTACAATGAGCAAGCGGTTGTTTGTTTTAATAAAATACTTCTACAAGAAAATTGGTGTGAACTTTATAATATGTCTGACCTAAATCATGCTTTCAATTCATTTCTGGAAGTATTCCTTTATTACCTACTTTCCTTTACGGAAATGTCACAATTTAAAAAAGAACACTAAGAAATGGATCACAGATGATGTTAAATCATCTAGTGTCAAATTAAAAGATTTACATCTCTTGCAATCAGAATACCCTGATTTACGTAATACATACTAAAAAAAGACACGAAATGTTAGTAAAAAATTCCAAAAAATTGTACTATCAAAATGAAATAGCTAATTCAACAAACGTAAATAAAACAGCCTGGAATGTTATTTCAGAATTGAGTAACAAAAAAAAAATCACACCATAATATTGAAATTAATAAAGATGGAATAATGTATGTAAACGGCCCTGAAGTATCAAATTTGCTCAACAACCATTTCATAAATGCTCCAAAAGAAGTCATTAAGAAAATCGACCAAAGTAAAATTGAAAACATAGAAAATCCAAGAATTGAACTTAATTGCTTTTCCATATTTCTAAACCCTTTTGTGGCTATAGAACTAGAAACACTACTGAAAGCTAAATTAAAAAACAAACATTCGGCAGGGAATGACGAAATACCACTTTTTATATTGAAAAAAATTTTTAAAAAGCATTATTGAACCCATAACTTTCTTAGCGAATTTATCTTTTTCCACTGGTAAATTTCCTGATAGCCTGAAAACAGGAAAAATCATTCCCATTCAAAAAAGGGCTCTGTTAACAGTATGGATAACTATAGGCCGATAACAATTACGTCCAGCTTCTCGAACATCTTTGAGTATTCATTTTTAGATGGCCTCCTGAAATTTTTAAAAAAGTTTGATATTGTCAGCAAAAACCAACACGGATTTAGAAGTGATCAATCAACAAATACAGCTGCCATTTCATTTTTCGAAAGAGTTGCAGACTATTTTGAAGAAGGAGAATGTCCTGCGGGGATCTTTTGTGATCTCAGCAAGGCATTCGACTGTGTTAACCATCAGATTTTATTATCAAAACTGTATAAGTATGGAGTTAGAGGTTCAGCTCTTGGTTGGATTTCTTCCTTCTTGGTTAACAGACTGCAATACGTTAACATACCAGGACAAATCAATTCTGAAACTAGATTAGTGAATATAGGTGTTCCGCAAGGGTCTATACTAGGGCAAATTTTATTCCTGTTGTACACCAATGATCTTGATGAGTACCTATGACACATCTTTGATACTATCGTATAAGGACGAAATCAAAATACAACAACAAAGTGAACAAGTTTTGAACTATATACAGGGTATTCCACACTCGATGGCCTATTAGACGTTTCTGGAGAACGGAACAACAGATCATTTTAAAAATTTGTGGGCATGGATAATCAAACATGCTCTACCCGTCTAAAATATTTTCATCGATACAGTGTTGCCACTTGTATCAGAAAGTAGTAGATACTTTGTTATTTCAAATGGAACATCCCATATATTATATGGATTTTGAAATCCTTATAATATTCCTCACAACTTTCCCATATAATTCCCTATACCTATCTGTGACGATTTTCGAGATAAAAATTATTTTGTCAATTTTTTGTGTAAAACCTAACCATTGAAAAATAACATTTTTTTCGCAATGCAAATGTACAAAATATTGAACTTTGGGTCATAGCTGCATAAGACCATTGAGTATTCTGTCGATGAACTGGATCTCAGTTTCATCATACAGGGAAGCTCAGAATTAACTTCTTTTCGGGGACTTATGAAAATGACTGAAACTCAGTTTTTTCAAATGGAACCCCCTGTATATTATTTCATTTTCGAATTCAACGAACCAGTTTGAATAAGTTTTATTGAGTATATCCTATACCTACCTCTTACCGTTTATGAGATATAAATTATTTTATAATGTTTGAGGTGTGTGCAAGTATAAAATTTGATGAAAAATCTATCAAATAACGAAAAATAGCTTCACTGTTTTGAGAAAAGTATAATGCAATACATGAACCTTCCTTAATACTGGGTGTATGACAAATATGATTAGGTTGACAGTTCGAAGAATGAAAAATTAAATTGATTAAATTAATTCTACACAAGATATTATAATATTAAAAAGTTTACTTGACAATTACAACACATTTAATACTGCAAAAACAAAAACTCAGTAGCTCAGATGCTTGAAATGCTGACCATTTACTTGCAAACATTGATGGATCGACGTCATGACATGATCAGTCGTGGCTCTGCGGATTTCCGACGGGTCGATTTCTTCAAAAGCACGTCTAACCCTGTTTTCTAGTTCCTGTTTTGTATTCACAGGTGTTCTGTAAACCTTTTCTTTTATTTTTCCCCAGAGATAAAAATCTAGGGGAGTCAGATCTGGTGACCGCGGCGGCCAAATCCAAGGACCCAATCGTCGTATCCACCGATCTTCGAACAAATTTGTGAGTTCTCTGCTCACTTCACCTGTGCAATGTCCAGGAGCTCCATCCAACTGATACCAACAATTATTATATATGTTTAGAGGTAAATTGTCAAGGAATTCACTCACAGTGGTTCGCAGAATATCCAAATATTTGGCGGAATTCAACTTTTCCTCATAAATGCATATTGAAAATGTATCATCCATAAGCATACAAAACACATTAAAACTGAATTTTTGTTCAAATCCCCTTTCTCTAATGAAATGAGGGTTTTCTGATGCCCAGAAATGATTATTTCGACGATTGAATATTCCCTCACGTGAAAATTGTGATTCATCGGTCCAAATAATTTTTTTCAAAAAGTTGGGATCGTCGTATGTCCATGTTAGTAACATTTCGCAAAACTCTACTCGTTTTGGTGGATCATCTCTATGTAGAGCTTGCAGCCGGATGAATTTGTAACCGTGCATATTATGTTTTTGTAAAATTCTCCAAATGGAAGTGCGAGAAATTCCCAAATCTACCGCAGCACTAGATATTGATGCATGAGGATAAGCGTAAAAATATCCCAACACATTGATTTCATTTTCCATATCACCAGTTACCTGATTCTGTTGATGTCTCGAGGCGTGAACTTTTCCGAAGTTGATATAATTTCGTTCAATTCTTCTGAATTTCCGTTCGTTCATTGCCGGTACATTTGGATACAACTCATTAAATCGTCTACAGGTCCTTGATATGATTTTATTGCACTCACCATGAACATAAAACAAATTCAGAATATCAGAGTTTGAATAATTATTATTTGCCATTTTCACTACTCTTGTATGACAGTCGGACTATTTCAACAAGTTATTGTCAAGTGTATTCCTTTGTTTTTCAAACAGATCATGATACACTATTATTCTTGTTGAAATTTGGCACCGAAATCCAGAACTAATACTGCCGTCCTAAGCAAAACCCTCGTATCTACAAAAACGCCAAAACGGAGTAAATCGGGTTTTTACTTGGGAAGAGTGCATTGTTCCAATGAAATACGGGTGTATAAAATAGCTTGAATTTTATATTTTAAATCGAAATACGGAGTTGTCGCTTGGTCAGAATGTAATATTAGGTGAATAGGAGCCATTGCACCAAAAATATCCATTTCAGTAAATATGTCAGTTAAACTTTAGTTTCAATGTTTTTTGTATGGATATGGTTGATACAATTTTAATTTGTATTTATGAAGAAAAGTTTAAATCCGAAAAATATTTGGATATTCTGAGAACAACTGTAAATGAATTTCTTCCCAATTTATCTCTAAACTTATGTTATAATTGTAGGTATCGGTTGGGTGGGGCTCCTGGACATTGCACAGGTGAAGTGGGCAGAGAACTCACTAATGTATTCGAAGATCTACGACTGATCATGTAATGACGTCGATCCATCAATGTTTGCAAGTAAATGGTCAGCATTTCAAGCATCTGAGCTACTTAGTTTTTGTTTTTGCAGTATTAACTGTGTTGTAATTGTCAAGTAAACTTTGTAATATTATAATATCTTGTGTAGAATTAATTTAATCAATTTAATTTTTCATTCTTCGAACTGTCAACCTAATCATATTTGTCATACACCCAGTATTAAGGAAGGTTCATGTATTGCATTATACTTTTCTCAAAACAGTGAAGCTATTTTTCGTTATTTGATAGATTTTTCATCAAATTTTATACTTGAACACACCTCAAAAATTATAAAATAATTTATATCTCATAAACGGTAAGAGGTAGGTATAGGATATACTCAATAAAACTTATTCAAACTGGTTCGTTGAATTCGAAAATGAAATAATATACAGGGGGTTCCATTTGAAAAAACTGAGTTTCAGTCATTTTCATAAGTCCCCGAAAAGAAGTTAATTCTGAGCTTCCCTGTACGATGAAATTGAGATCCAGTTCATCGACAGAATACTCAATGGTCTTATGCAGCTATGACCCAAAGTTCAATATTTTGTACATTTGCATTGCGAAAAAAATTTTATTTTTCAATGGTCAGGTTTTACACAAAAAATTGACAAAATAATTTTTATCTCGAAAATCGTCACAGATAGGTATAGGGAATTATATGGGAAAGTTGTGAGGAATATTATAAGGATTTCAAAATCCATATAATATATGGGATGTTCCATTTGAAATAACAAAGTATCTACTACTTTCTGATACAAGTGGCAACACTGTATCGATGAAAATATTTTAGACGGGTAGAGCATGTTTGATTATTCATGCCCACAAATTTTTAAAATGATCTGTTTTTCCGTTCTCCAGAAACGTCTAATAGGCCATCGAGTGTGGAATACCCTGTATATATATATATATATATATATATATATATATATATAGTTCAAAACTTGTTCACTTTGTTGTTGTATTTTGATTTCGTCCTTATACGATAGTATCAAAGATGTGTCATAGGTACTCATCAAGATCATTGGTGTACAACAGGAATAAAATTTGCCCTAGTATAGACCCTTGCGGAACACCTATATTCACTAATCTAGTTTCAGAATTGATTTGTCCTGGTATGTTAACGTATTGCAGTCTGTTAACCAAGAAGGAAGAAATCCAACCAAGAGCTGAACCTCTAACTCCATACTTATACAGTTTTGATAATAAAATCTGATGGTTAACACAGTCGAATGCCTTGCTGAGATCACAAAAGATCCCCGCAGGACATTCTCCTTCTTCAAAATAGTCTGCAACTCTTTCGAAAAATGAAATGGCAGCTGTATTTGTTGATTGATCACTTCTAAATCCGTGTTGGTTTTTGCTGACAATATCAAACTTTTTTAAAAATTTCAGGAGGCCATCTAAAAATGAATACTCAAAGATGTTCGAGAAGCTGGACGTAATTGTTATCGGCCTATAGTTATCCATACAGTTAACAGAGCCCTTTTTTGAATGGGAATGATTTTTCCTGTTTTCAGGCTATCAGGAA